>CM060113.1:42164871-42204871 GCA_030522415.1 Channallabes apus
TGGACTTTTAACATCGTTTGATATCTAGATTTGTGTTGCGACTTGCATTTCATCATCATCATCATCATCATCATCATCTCGGAGGCGGAGGGCGAGAGCGGTGATGATGAAATAGACTTAATGTATGAATCGTGTATGCAGAGTTAGCATTCATTTCAGACCTCAAACTCTCTCTCACACACACACACACACACACACACACATACACAAACAAACATACACACACACACACACACACACATACACACAAACACACACACATACACACACACACACACACACAAACATACACACACACACACACACACACACACACACACACAAACATACAAACATGTAGTAAAATCGTGTGTGTGTGTGTGTGTGTGTGTGTGTGTATCTGCTGTTCCATGACATTTAGCTGCAAATGATCAAAGTTGTTCACAGCACAGCCGATTTCCTTTTGGCCACGCCCACACAACACCATAAAAGGACATGCTCATGGAGAGGTTTAAAATAAATTCTAAACATTGAAAGTGTGTATGTGTGATTAATCTTCCAGTAATGTAAAGCACAGCAGAGCATCAGCTAACACACACACACACACACACACACACACACTGACTCCTTTTGTCTTTATAAGGTGCCATTACTTTTACTTGGAATAAATTCTCTAATTATGATGTATTAATGAATCTCTTTTTTTCTCTTCACTAGAGGAAATCAGTGACTTTAACTGTCTGATCTGCAGAAACCCGTCGAGACGACTGAGCTGTCAATCAATCTGCTCTGCTCTCACTGCACTTCAAACACTTTAATAAGTCCAGAGTCGTTTAAATCTACAGACTGAGGGCACAGGATTATCAGGAGGGGGGGAGGGGAGGGGGGAGGGGGGGGGCTGGGTGCCATTATGATTATTACAGTAAGCCACATTGAGTAAGTGCTTTTGCTAATTACTTTCCCAACATGAAAGTTTAATAGTCATGCTGTGTTTGTTTAATGAACAAATGATGACACTAACGATCCAAAGAGGAAAAGACAGTCTATAAGAAAAGTCCTACAGACGCTGGGTATTATTCACAGATGCCTTTAGATCAGAGGTTATGGTAGAACTTACACAAGGCAAGCTCCTGGTATTTAGAGTCGGGTTACACACACACACACACACACACACTGAGCAGCAGTTTTTGACCTGAAGATTAAAAGAGAAACACTAATACTGATTATAACACAGATGTGTTTTTTTCATCCTGGTGATCCTAAAGGAACAAGTGTTTAATTTAACGTCGTTTAAAATCAATAAAAGCCACCCGAGGCTCATAGAGAGGTCACATGACCAGCAGTGAATAAAAGCCTGTAAAACTAAATTCTGTTAGCGTCTCATCATAATTCAGACACATTAGCGATAATACGCTTATTACACTGCTGACTCTGTGTGTTAGCGCTCAGGATGGAATTAGTGAATTTAATTATCCTGTGTATTACAGTTTGCAATTTATTATTTATGCGAACGAATAAATGGGGCGGAGCGAACATGAAGAATGAAGAGGAAAAGATCATACAAGGGGTGGCGCTATAGTGAGAACAAAGAGGTGGGGCTAGACTGAAGACTGAAGGGGAAGTTTTAATGTGGGGGTGGGGCTTAAGGTGTGAAGATTAAGGTGATGGAGCAAGGATGAAGATTGATGGGTAAAGAGGATTGGTTAACGTAGGGGTGTGGCTTCGGTGAGGCTTATAGGTGGAGCTATAATGAAGAATGAATGGGAGGATGCGAGGGGTGGGGCAACAGTGAGGACTAAGGGGTGGAGCTAGAACAAAGAATTAAGAAGAGGAGTTAATGTGAGGGGCGGAGCAACAAGGAGAGGTTGAACACTATGGGGGAGATAGAAAGAAGAGTGAAGGGGAGTGGTTAATGTGAGGTAACCATAGGAATGAAGTTCTGAGGGGCGGAGTCAAGGTGATGGGTGGAGTTAGAATAAAGAATGAAGGGTGGGTTAATTCAATTCAATTCAATTCAGTTTTATTTGTATAGCGCTTTTAACAATTGACATTGTCTCAAAACAGCTTTACACAATCAAAAGAATTATTTAAGTTTGTATGGAATGTGAATGTGTATGAATCAAAATGTTCAGATAGTCCCTGGTGAGCAAGCCCGAGGGCGACAGTGGCAAGGAAAAACTCCCTGAGATGGTAATAGGAAGAAACCTTGAGAGGAACCAGACTCGACAGGGAACCCATCCTCATCTGGGTGAAACAGATAGCAGGAAATGATCTGCATTTATACTGTGTTAAGTGTTAGGTTCAGCTATAATAGTTGATGTTAATTGATGTTATAATAGTTGATGTAAAATGGAGTCCAGTAATTATTCGAGACTCAGATAGACTTGTAGAAAGTTCCAGTCCTGAACTATCGAATTGTCAAGTCCTCAGAGAAACAGCTGACAACACCAGTCGAGGCCAGAACCATCTTCTAAGTAGATAGAATCATCCCCAGACACCAGGCACATCCTAAAGAGACACAACGGGGCATCCATGCGATGAGACCTCCAACCAGAAACCGGGCACCAGGATGGACCAGACAGGTCCGGAGGGCAGAGGGAGTCTGGATCACTGGCAGCTCAGGAACCACATGTGTAGCTCGACAGAGAGAGAGAGAGAAAGAGTGAAAGGGGGAGACAGGGGGAGAGAGGAAAGAGAAAGAGGGGGAGGAAGAGAAGAGGAGGAGAGATTGCAATTAGGTATGGTCACAGTCACAATGTCTAATGTGAATGTATATTTACTGTAGAGTGCAAGCAGGGACTCCGGCAGGACTAACTATGACATCATAACTAAAAGGGAGAGCCAGAAGGAAACACAAACATGAGGGCTCCCTGAGATGTAAAGCAAACAATCACCTCACCGTCAGCAAACCTGAGTGATCAAATGAGACTGAGGAAGACAGCATCTAAACATACCAGTTCACCATAATACTCTACGTCCATGAGTCCCCCAGATCTATTCAATTCAATTCAATTCAATTCAATTTTATTTATATAGCGCTTTTAACAATGGTCATTGTCTCAAAGCAGCTTCACAAAAATTTAAGAAATTTAATTAAAAAAAAAAAAAAAAAAAAAAAAAAAAAAATTTTTATATATATAGAATAATTATATATAAAGTAATAAGTAAATAAATAAAATTATAATAGAAAATAAATAAATAAAAACAAATAATAATAATAATTATAGAAAAGAAAATAATTGGAATTGTGGATGTGTGAGAAAAATGTGCAGATAATAATGAGATGAATGAATGAAATGTCTCTGATGAGCAAGCCAAGGGTGACGGCGACGGTGGCAAGGAAAAACTCCCTGAGATGGCATTAGGAAGAAACCTTGAGAGGAACCAGACTCAACAGGGAACCCATCCTCATTTGGGCGATAACAGATAGAAATGATATAACATCTTGTGTTGTGCAGGTGAAAAATCAATATGACAGAAATTATTTAAATGGTCATGAAGACCAGTTCAGCATAGGGACGAGTCAGTAGGTGCAGAGGGCAGATGAGGTCTGGATCACTGGAAGCACAGGAGCAGCATGTGTAGCTCCAACCATCATAAAGCTGAATCCAGTTGGAGCTGGTCCTTCTCTGGGTGCCTCAGGAACCTCGCAGGGTCGGCCTTTGTCTACTGAAGCTGGCAAAATCTCCCGATGCCTCGGGATGGGTAGAGAAATACAGAACAGATGGGGAGAATTAGCGTAGTTGCCATTCGGTATAGGTGTACTGGAGTATGAGTACTGGGATGAGTTATGTGTATGCCAGATTAAAAAGATGCGTCTTGAGTCTACTTTTGAACTGAGAAACCGTGTCTGCTCCCCGGACACTGTCTGGAAGGCTATTCCAAAGCTTTGGAGCTAAATATGAAAAAGCCCTACCCCCTTTTGTAGATTTTGAAATTCTGGGAACTACCAGAAGTCCGGAGTTTTGTGATCTTAAGGCGCGTGGTGGATTGTAGCGTATCAGAAGACTGGTTAGGTATGTGGGAGCTAAACCATTTAAGGCCTTGTATGTAAGTAATACTATTTTGTAATTTATTCTAAACTGAACAGGTAGCCAGTGCAGGGATGATAATATTGGGGTTATATGATCATATTTTCTGGATCTAGTGAGAACCCTGGCAGCTGCATTTTGGATTAACTGAAGCTTGTTTATTGAGGATGCAGGACAACCACCTAGTAATGCATTACAATAGTCCAGTCTGGAGGTCATGAATGCATGAACTAGTTTTTCTGCATCAGATACGGATAAGATGTTCCTAAGTTTAGCAATATTTCGAAGATGGAAAAAGGCTGTTTTTGTGATATTTGAAATGTGATTTTCAAAAGACAAGTTACTGTCTAATATTACTCCCAGATCTTTTACTGCTGAGCTGGTAATAACAGTACATCCTTCTAAGCGCAAGCTGAATTGTGAAAGCTGTTGTGTGCTGGTTTTTGGGCCAATAAGTAATATCTCTGTCTTATCTGAATTTAATAAAAGAAAGTTATTGGTCATCCAATCTTTTATGTCCTGGACACACTCAGTTAATCTAGACAACTTAGGTATTTCGTCTGGTTTAGTTGAGATATATAATTGGGTATCATCAGCATAACAATGGAAACTAATCCCATGTCTTCTAATGATGTTACCCAAGGGAAGCATGTATATTGAGAACAACAGAGGTCCTAAAACTGACCCTTGTGGGACCCCATATTTCACTGGCATTATACCAGACGGTTCTCCATTTAGATCTACAAAATGGTAGCGATCAGACAGGTAAGATCTAAACCATTTTAGTGCCTGTCCCTGAATGCCTATATAATTTTGTAAGCGATCTATGAGAATATTATGATCTATAGTGTCGAATGCAGCACTAAGATCGAGCAGGACTAGCAATGAGATGCAGCCTTGGTCTGAAGCTAAAAACAAGTCATTTGTAATCTTAACTAGTGCAGTTTCTGTGCTATGATGGGGCCTGAAACCTGACTGAAATTCTTCAAGGATGTTGTTATCCTGCAAGAATGTGCAAATTTGAGCTGATACTACTTTTTCTAGTATTTTTGATATGAACGGGAGGTTTGAGATCGGTCTGTAATTTTTTATTTCATTCGCGTCCAAATTAGATTTTTTAAGAAGCGGCTTAATAACTGCTAACTTGAAAGGTTTAGGGACGTGACCTAGATGTAATGAAGAATTAATAATGTTTAGGAGTGGCTCTCCAACCGTAAGCATCACTTCTTTTAAAAATCTGGTTGGGATTGGGTCTAACAGGCACGTTGTTGATTTAGCCGAGGTGATGAGTTTATACAGCTCTTCCTGTCCTATACCTGTAAAGCAGTGAAAATCTAAATGTGAAGCTATAGGCTGAACTGGATCGTGAGATACTATTAGAGGTTGAACCTCCATTATTTTCTTCCTGATATTATTGATTTTTTCATTAAAGAAGTCCATAAAGTCTTCACTTCTAAACTGTGATGGGATACTCTCTGCGGGCATCTTAGGTTTTGTTAAGCGAGCCACTGTACTAAATAAGAACCTGGGATTGTTTTGGTTTCTTGCTATCAGTTGGCTAAGATGCTCGGTCCTAGCAGTTTTTAGAGCCTGTCTATAGCTGCACATACTGTCTTTATACGCAATTCGAAAAACTTCTAATTTAGTTTTCCTCCATTTTCGCTCGAGGTTACGGGTTGCTCTCTTTAGGGCGCGAGTATGACTGTTGTACCACGGTGCCAATGTTTTATCTCTGACTTTTTTTAATCTGATGGGAGCAACAGTGTCTAATGTACTGGTAAAAATAGTGCCCATGCTGCTAGTCACTTCATCTAGATCATCTGCATTTAGGGGTCTAATAAGAAATTGGGACAGATCCGGCAGATTACTTGTGAATCTGTCTTTAGTGGTGGGATTCATATTTCTAACAGATTGATAGCGTGGGGAGACACAGCTAATCTGTTCTACGGGTAGAGTATATGTCAGGAGGTGATGATCTGTGATATCATCACTTTGAGGTATGATCTCTATATTAGAGACATCTATACCATGGGATATAATTAAATCTAGCGTATGATTAAAGCGGTGAGTTGCTCCAATTATATTTTGCTTAACCCCAAAGGAATTTAGTAAATCCATAAATGTGAGTGCTAAAGCGTCGTTAGCATCATCTACATGAATGTTAAAGTCTCCTACTATCAATACTTTGTCAGAGTTAACCAATAGGTCTGATAGCAGATGTCCAAATTCTTTAAGAAAATCGCCATATGGCCCCGGGGGTCTGTACACGGTGGCCAAGGTAAAATATAGCAAGGGTTTATTACGTATTTCATTTAGTGCAACATTAATGATAAGCACTTCAAATGAATTAAACCTGGGCCTTATTTTCTGGGTAACAGTGAGTACATCATTGTAGATAGTGGCGACACCACCGCCGCGACCAATTAGACGGGGCTCGTGCTTATAGAAATATCCTGACGGAGTAGACTCATTCAGACCAAAATATTCATTTGGTTTAAGCCAGGTTTCAGTGAGACAGAGTGCGTCAAGGCAATAATCTGAGATAATTTCATTAACAATAAGTGCTTTAGGCGCAAGGGATCTAATGTTGAGTAGTCCAAACTTTAGAGGTGGATTTTGACTACTTATTTTGCCTTTTTCTGGTTTTATGGTTATCAGATTGTTTCGGGCAAATTTAACAAATTTATTCTTTTTTCTCAGTATTCGGGGAACAGACACAGTTTCTATAGGACAAGCTATGTGTGTGCGTCTATCACTACGGTGAGTTGTGATGTGGCTAATATGTTTGGAATCGGTGTGATAGAGCCTAGGACGCTCCCAGAAAACATTCCAGTTATCAACAAAGCGTAATTTCTGTTGTTGACACCAAGATTGTAACCATTCATTAAAAGCAAATAATCTACTGAACTTCTCGATTCCTCGCTGAAATGTGGGAAGCGGTCCAGATACGATGATCATTGTCGTGGGTGATGTGCTGCGGACCTTCTCGACCAGGCTCCTGAAATCCTTCTTTAGGATCTCCGTCTGCCTCAGCCTGGTGTCGTTCGTGCCGGCATGAAGAACCACAGCTCCAATGTTCCTCCTCAGGGCAGCAGGCACCTGTGCAGCAACATCAAGAACACGTGCACCAGGTAAACAGCGTGTGTGCACCTTACCTTTAGCCGTGGTAGCACGCACGTGACGAACGATGGAGTCTCCGATGACCAGGACGTCGTGTGCCGTCTCGCGGAGAGGAGCGAAGCGGTTTTGGGTCGAGATGTCGAAGACGGGTGGTGGTGGTGGAGAGGTCCTCGCCCGGGGCTTGGCGTGCTTCTTCCGCTGCTGCTGTATCCAGGGTCCGTGGTATCCCGGCGCCGGGGTGTAGGAACACTGGGCGGGATGCGTCCTTGGTGTGTTGGACCTGGGCAGAGAAACACGCGGGGTTGAGGTTGTAGGAGAATTCTCATGCCGAGAATTTACCTGGGACAGATGAGTGTCGGTCTGCGTCGATTCCAACGTGGCTTTCCGCTGCTGTAACCGGGCCAGCTTCACCTGTAGCTCACGGATCAGCTTCTCCACGGCCTCCACCTCCAAATCCACCGAGTGCAGCTCTAATGTCTCCTCACCTGCACTCAGAGGCAGAATCACAACCGACATGGTGTCTAAACACGGAAAATAATCGGTGTGAGGAAGCGAAAACAAACTTTAGAAACAAACAAACAAACGTGATAGCCGGGCTAGCGATGCTAATGCTAATTAGCGATGCTAATGCCGGCTAAAAGCGGTGTGCTGCAAAACAATTAAAACTTAACGATATAACACGCGTTTCGAGTAAATATATTATAAGATACTTATCCGTTTTATGTACACTCTTCGTAAGGGGACGAAAAAAGTTTAAAAGTTGGTCAGTATGGTGGAGCTCGGAAAAAAGCAGCTTCTCAGTGTCCTCGTACGGAGGAAGTGACGTCAGCCGAGATCTGCTCCTTTACCTTATGGCAAATCTATTTATAAAAATGCTTGGCTAAATAAATAGGTTTTTAGCCTAGACTTAAACACTGAGACTGTGTCTGAGTCCCGAACACTATTTGGAAGACTATTCCATAATTTTGGGGCTTTGTAATAAAAAGCTCTGCCCCCAGCTGTAGTTTTCATAATACGCGGTACTGATAAGCAGCCTGCATCCTTTGACCGAAGTAGGCGTGGCGGATCGTAAGACACTAGCAGTTCGCTCAGATACTGCGGGGCGAGTCCATTTAATGCTTTATATGTCAAGAGTAGTATTTTAAAATCAATGCGAAATTTCACAGGGAGCCAATGCAGAGAAGATAGGATAGGGGTGATGTGCTCATATCTTCTGGTTCTAGTGAGGACTCTCGCTGCTGCATTCTGGACTAGCTGAAGCTTGTTTATGCACCTAACTGAACAACCAGACAGTAAGGCATTACAATAGTCCAACCTAGAAGTGATAAAAGCATGAACTAGTTTTTCTGCATCGTTTAGCGACAATATATTTCTTATTTTGGCGATATTTCTGAGGTGAAAGAATGCTATCCTGGTGATATTATCTACATGAGCTTCAAATGAAAGGCTGGAATCTATAATCACGCCGAGGTCTTTTACTGTTGCACTTGACGGAACAGAAAGGCCATCTAAAGTTACGTTGTGATCTAAGATTTTACTTCTAGCTGTATGCGGTCCTATGACTAGAACTTCTGTCTTATCCGGATTAAGCAGAAGGAAGTTACAGTAATTAGCATCCAATTTCTTATGTCCTGCACACATTGCTCAACTTTAGTAAGATGGTTTTTCTCATCAGGTTTTGTTGAGACGTATAGCTGTGTGTCGTCAGCATAACAATGAAAACTAATACCATGCTTACGGATTATGTTGCCCAGAGGAAGCATGTAAAGGGAAAAAAGCAGTGGGCCTAAAACTGAACCCTGCGGAACGCCAAACTCCACTAGAGAACATGCTGAATAATCACCATTTAAGTCTACATACTGATAACGATCGGTCAAATAGGATCTGAGCCAGGAGAGGGCTGTACCCTTAATTCCTACTACATTTTCTAATCTGTGAAGAAGAATAGCATGATCAATAGTGTCAAAAGCTGCACTGAGGTCGAGTAATACAAGCATAGTTACACAACCCTGATCAGAGGCCAATAGGAGGTCATTTACTACTTTAACGAGTGCTGTTTCTGTGCTGTGATGAGGCCTAAATCCTGACTGATACAGTTCATGTATGCCATTTCTATGTAGATATGAGCATAGCTGCTCCGCTACTATCTTTTCCAGAATCTTAGAGATAAAGGGGAGGTTTGATATTGGCCTGTAATTGGACAGCTGACAGGGGTCGAGGTCAGGTTTCTTAATTATTGGTTTAATAACTGCTACTTTAAAAGATTTTGGAACATAACCAATGCTGAGTGAGGAATTAATTATTCTCAACAGCGGTTCTGTTATTACTGGTACTATCTGTTTAAGAAAATGTGTCGGTATAGGATCTAACATACAGGTTGATGAATTTGCAGAAGAGATGAGTGAAATTAGTTCATTCTCTTCAAGAGGAGTAAAGTATTCTAGGTTTGAATCTGACATGGCTAGGTTAACATCTGTATCAATTACATTGTTTGGTTTCAAAGTCTCAATTTTATGCCTGATATTTACAATTTTATTATTAAAAAAGTTCATGAAGTCCTCACTATTGCATGATGTTGTTGTGGAGATTTCTGTAGTGGTCTTATTTCTGGTTAATTTGGCTACGGTATTAAATAAAAATCTAGGATTATTTTTATTTTCTTCTATAAGAGTGGAGAGATACGTTGATCTAGCTACACTAAGAGCTTTCCTATAGTTCAGGATGCTCTCTTTCCATGCTATTTGAAATACCAACAATTTAGTTTGACGCCATTTACGCTCTAATTTCCGAGCAGTCTGTTTTAAAGTGCGCGTGTGATCGTTATACCAGGGAGCGAGTTTCTTATCTCTAATAATTTTTCTTTTAGCTGGAGCTACATTATCTAAGGTACAACGAAGTGTCGACTCTAAATATTCAGTCGCCTGATCGAGTTCTGTGGGGTCAGACGGTGGCCTAATCGAAGTTGGTAACTGTGGGAGATTACTGATAAAACTCTGTGTGGTAGTTGATGTGAATGTACGTTTAATACGGTAGCGCGGTGCTGTGCGTACATTATCACTGTGACACACTTGTATGGAGACAAGATAGTGATCTGAGATAATTTCAGACAGTGGAATTGTGAATACATTTCTTATACTTAATCCGAAGAATATTACTAAATCTAAAGTGTGACCTGCTTTATGAGTGGGTCCTACTACACACTGATTTACGCCTACGGAGTCCAGTATGGATATAAATGCTGTTCTCAGAGGGTCTTCTGGATTCTCAAAATGAATGTTAAAATCTCCAGCAATTAACACTTTGTCTACAGAAACGACCAGGTCTGAGATGAAATCCGCAAATTCACTAAGAAATTCAGAATACGGCCCTGGAGGTCTGTAAATTATAATTAGTGGAATCGACTGAGCTGATTTAATATACTTAAATAGACTTATGTTACTATAGAGAATTTCAAATGAATTAAATTTGTGTCCGTGTTTTTGTACGATAGACAGATTATCATTATGAATAGCTGCGACGCCTCCTCCTCTACCAGTTAACCGAGGCTGGTGTATGTAGCTGTATCCAGGAGGACTAGCTTCATTTAGAGCTACATACTCATCCTGTTTAACCCACGTTTCAGTTAAACAGAGTATATCAAATGCCTGATCTGTGATAATTTCATTAACAATAACTGCTTTTGATGCGAGAGATCTAATATTTAACAATCCTATCTTCAGATCAGAGGTGCCGGCTGCGCATTCAGTATGATCTGAGTTTGTGGTCTTTATGTTAATTAAATTATTGAAACAGACTTTCTGAGACTTTCTACATTTTTGCTTAGATCGGGGAACAGACACAGTCTCAATAAGGTGAACCCTGAGTGACGACTCTATGCAGCTAGCAGACGGTTGGTTTAGCCTGTCTGTCTGCTCCCTGGCCTGGGCTCTGGATTGTCACAGATTAACTAGACCTCTACTGAGACTATGAGCTATACTACAGGAAATGAGAGCAGCACCTTCCCGAGTGGGATGGACACCGTCCCGACCTAACAGGCCAGCTTTGCCCTCAAAGGTCTTCCAATTATCTATGTAGCCCACATTATTTTTGGAGCACCACCTGGACATCCAGCGGTTCAGCGACCATAACCTGCTGTAAGCTATGTCGCCACGTCTCATTGGGATGGGACCAGAGCATATTACTTCATCGGACATCGCCTTCGCTAATTTAAACACCTCTGTAAAGTTACTCTTACTAACCTCTGACTGACGAAGGCGTATATCATTAGCTCCAGCATGTACCACTATCTTAGAGAACCTATGCTGTCCTAGAGCCCTAAGATTACCTGCTATGTCCGGTGCTCTGGCTCCCGGGATACACCTAACCACTGCCGCTGGCGCCCCTAAAGGTCTAGCTAATGTCACGTGTCTCAGTATAGAGTCTCCTATAACCAGAGCTCTTTCAGGTTTCTCAGCCGGTGCAGCACTGAGGAGAGCAAACCTGTTGGACACGTGACGCGCAGAGGAGGTGTGCTCCGGTGGGCTAGCCTTAGCGTTAGCTTTGGCTGAACGAGTATGCCGCCGAGTCGTCACCCACTCGCCCCGCTGGGAGGGCTCTAATGCCGGAGTCGGGGGCTGTTTATCTCCGCCTGTGGCACCCAGACTGTCCGCTACAGGAATAACGCTGCTCTCACACTCTCTAACCCTCTCTAAAGTCTGGATGCGCTCCTCTAACGCTGAAATCTTCTCCGTCAGAGTGCTCACTAACACACACCTATCACAAATAAAGTTATCACTAATGACGGAGGAAGAATGTCTAAACATCCTGCACTCCACACACTGAACAAGCTGAACGGTAGACATGATAACGTACCTCTGTGTCGGAATTTTAGTTGTTTGGAGATGAATTCCGTTTGTTGTTCTTAGACGAGGAAACTCGCGCGTTGCGTAACTTTCGCGGCAACGATACGAAAACCAATGTCTTACACAGAATAAGTTCTGGGTTCCAAAACACACACACACACACACACACAAGAAAGAGTTCAGTGTGTGTGTATATATATGTGTGTGTGTGTAACCTGTTGAAGAAATGAACTCTATTATATGGATATAGAATGCTACACTCACTCTCAGCGCTACACTCACTCTCAGCACTGGAGCCCCCCAGGGTTGTGTTCTGAGCCCCCTGCTGTACTCTTTGTACACCCACGACTGCGTGGCCACTACCAACTCCACCTCCATCATCAAGTTTGCTGACGACACCGTCGTGGTCGGACTGATCACCAACAATGATGAGTCGGACTACCTGGAGGAGATTGTAAATCTGGAGAACTGGTGCCAGAGGAACAATCTCCTCCTGAACGTCAGTAAGACAAAGGAGCTGATAGTGGACTTTAGTACAAAGCAGGAGAGGAACTACCAGACCCCCGTCATCAACAGGAGCCCAGTGGAGAGAGTGGACAGCTTCAGATACCTCGGTGTTCACATCACGCAGGACCTGTCATGGTCCTGTCACATCAACAGTGTGGTGAAAAAAGCCCGGCAGTGTCTGTACCACCTCAGACGCTTGAGAGACTTTAGACTGCCCTCCAAGGTGCTCAGGAACTTCTACTCCTGCACCATAGAGAGCATCCTGACGGGAAACATCACGACCTGGTTCGGGAACAGCACCATGCAGGACAGACGAGCTCTACAGAGGGTGGTGCGATCAGCCGAGCGCATCATCCGCACTGAGCTCCCTGACCTGCCCTCGATCTACAGCAGGAGGTGCTGGACTAAGGCCAGGAAGATCATGAAGGACCTCAGTCACCCCAGTAATGGACTGTTCTCTTTGTTGTGGTCTGGGAAGAGATTCCGCTCCCTAAAGGCCAACACAGAGAGGCTGAGGAGGAGCTTCTTCCCGCAGGCGATAAGGTCTCTCAATCACAATCACACCTCCACACAGGACTAATAACATCTTTTTAAGCTCACAACACTGACTGGACAATCATGGACACATTCATACACACTTGCACTAAATGTTTATACATCTGGACAATTGCACATGTCACCTTCATTAGTCACCTTTCATGCATATTTGCACAACCACTGACACTTTAATTCTATATACATATATACTCTATCTACCCTATATTTCTATATTTTGCAATATTTTATTATGCCCTTATTGTACAGTTAATTTTACTAGTTAAAATTATTTCTTTAGTATTTCCTTTTTATTGATTATTTATTTTACGTATAAGCTTTTATTTTCTTTTTAAGGTCACTGGCGGTCGTATAAGCATTTCACTGCATATTATACTGTGTATGACTGTGTATGTGACCAATAAAATTTGAATTTCATTTGATTTGATTTGATTTGATACCTGTTACCTGATGATCGAGAAGCTCTCTGTTGTTTTCCTTTTAGCTCCTGATTGAACGAGTGATGCAGAGAGAGAGAGAGGAAAGACAGAGAGAGAGAGAGAGACAGAGAGAGAGAGAGAGACAGAGGGAGAGGGAGAGAGAGACAGACAAAGAGAGACAGAGAGAGAGAGAGAGAGAGAGAGAGAGGGAGAGAGAGAGAGAGAGAGAGACAGAGGGAGAGAGAGAGAGACAGAGAGAGAGAGAGAGAGACAGAGAGAGAGAGAGAGGGAGAGAGACAGAGAGAGGGAGAGAGACAGAGAGAGAGGGAGAGAGAGGGAGAGAGAGAGGGAGAGAGAGAGGGAGAGAGACAGAGAGAGAGGGAGAGAGACAGAGAGAGAGGGAGAGAGAGAGAGAATCTTGATGCAGTCTCTACAAGGACTGAATGCTAATCAGGCTTTTCCTTATGAAAAATCATTCTCCACACACACACACACACACACACACACACACACACACACACACACACACACACACACAGCTCTCTGTATACAGCCATCCCTTGAGGCAAACCTGGTAACCTTATCCTTAGTAACAGGAAACAGGACAAAAGTAATGGCGCCCTATAAAAGAAGGAGGAGGAGGAGTTTTGATTGTGTAAAGCTGTTTTGAGACGATGTCAGTTGTTAAAAGCGCTATACAAATAAAATTGAATTGAATTGAATTGAGGAGTTAGTGTGTGTCTTTGGTGACCAAGCGCTGCAGTGGCTGAGCTGCATTACTGAATCATTTTGCACATGCTGCTCCTAGGTGGCGCTCTTTCACCAGTTACTCAACATTTTCTTATTCTCAGCTCTCTGTGAGTTTTGTGGGCGTGGCTAAATGGACTGTGAAAGTGTCATAAACATGATTTACAACTGATTGGCATTTATTAACATAGCAGGATGAATAAATGAAATCTTTTCATGATTTTTAAAGGGTTTTTGTTGAGGATTTCTTGGTCACAAAGACATTTACACCCTAACTATCTAACGGACTCATTAATTGATTAAAATGCACATTTATTTGCTTTGGACAAAAAAAAAGTTCTCAGAAGTCAAGCATGGCATGTTTCTATATGAGTAGCACAATACCTTTAAGTGAATAAGTTTGTACACCCTTAGCATAAATCGTAATAATTTAATTGATACACTGATTTTGGCTCCGGGGAATCCCCTGCAGGTCCTCAGAGGTTTCTACTCAAAAAGAGTAAAAAAGTAAAGGCTTTTTTTTGAAAGCTATGTTTTATTAAATGTGCATGATGAGGTTTAGTGTGTAAAATCTTCACTCAGCATCAGAGCGAGCTGTTAGAGGATAAATAATTCAGCGCTATCGACCTGACAGAGCTCACACACAGACCGCTGAGAGGCGAGAGTGAGTCTTACTGATAATTCTAATGGAAAATTGCTCTGTCTCTCTTTGTAAGCCTCACAATCATATTATATAACGTCCATGATATCAGCAACCGGGACTTTTAATTCTATGCAAATGAGCTACGACTCCGTGAAGCAACAAATCCTCGCAATTGTGCAGACGGACTCCTGGGATTGAACTGTGTGTTACAGAGGAATAGAAAGTCTGGAGGAATTAGCAGATACATACTGTAGGCTAGTGTTGTCCTCGTAATGAACAACTTTTCTTTCAGTACTGACATGAATTTCAAAACATTTCGAAACTTGTCACCTGGATCATGTAGAGGCATTAGATCATGTAGAGACATTAGATAATATAGAGGCATTAGATCATATAGAGGCATTAGATCATGTAGAGGCATTAGATCATGTAGAGGCATTAGATCATGTAGAGGCATTAGATCGTGTAGAGGCATTAGATAATATAGAGGCATTAGATCGTGTAGAGTCATTAGATCATATAGAGGCATTAGATCATGTAGAGGCATTAGATCATATAGAGGCATTAGATCATATAGAGGCATTAGATCATATAGAGGCATTAGATCATGTAGAGGCATTAGATCATATAGAGGCATTAGATCATATAGAGGCATTAGATCATGTAGAGTCATTAGATCATATAGAGGCATTAGATCATGTAGAGGCATTAGATCGTGTAGAGGCATTAGATCATATAGAGGCATTAGATCATATAGAGGCATTAGATCATGTAGAGGCATTAGATCATATAGAGGCATTAGATCATATAGAGGCATTAGATCATATAGAGGCATTAGATCATGTAGAGGCATTAGATCGTGTAGAGGCATTAGATCATGTAGAGGCATTATTCAATTCAATTCAATTAAATTTTATTTATATAGCGCTTTTAACAATGGTCATTGTCTCAAAGCAGCTTCACAAAAATTAAAGAAATTTAACAAACAAAAAAAAATAAAAAATAAAAATTATATATTATATATAGAATAATTATATATAAAATAATAAATAAATAAATAAAATTATAATAGAAAATAAATAAATAAAAACAAATAATAATAATTATAGAAAAGAAAATAATTGGAAGTGTGGATGTGTGAGAAAAATGTGCAGATAATAATGAGACGAATGAATGAAATCTCTCTGATGAGCAAGCCAAGGGTGACGGCGACGGTGGCAAGGAAAAACTCCCTGAGATGGCATTAGGAAGAAACCTTGAGAGGAACCAGACTCAACAGGAAACCCATCCTCATTTGGGCGATAACAGATAGAAATGATATAACATCTTGTGTGTTGTGCAGGTGAAAATTCAATATGACAGAAATGATTTAAATTGACATGAAGACCAGTTCAGCATAGGGACGAGTCAGTAGGTGCAGAGGGCAGATGAGGTCTGGATCACTGGAAGCACAGGAGCAGCATGTGTAGCTCCAACCATCATAAAGCTGAATCCAGCTGGAGCTGGTCCTTCTCTGGATGCCTCAGGAACCTCGCAGGGTCGGCCTTTGTCTACTGAAGCTGGCAAAATCTCCCGATGCCTCGGGATGGGTAGAGAAATACAGAACAGATGGGGAGAATTAGCGTAGTTGCCATTCGGTATAGGTGTACTGGAGTATGAGTACTGGGATGAGTTATGTGTATGCCAGATTAAAAAGATGCGTCTTGAGTCTACTTTTGAACTGAGAAACCGTGTCTGCTCCCCGAACACTGTCTGGAAGGCTATTCCAAAGCTTTGGAGCTAAATATGAAAAAGCCCCGCCCCCTTTTGTAGATTTTGAAATTCTGGGAACTACCAGAAGTCCGGAGTTTTGTGATCTTAAGGCGCGTGGTGGATTGTAGCGTATCAGAAGACTGGTTAGGTATGTGGGAGCTAAACCATTTAAGGCCTTGTATGTAAGTAATACTATTTTGTAATTTATTCTAAACTGAACAGGGATGATAATATTGGGGTTATATGATCATATTTTCTGGATCTAGTGAGAACCCTGGCAGCTGCATTTTGGATTAACTGAAGCTTGTTTATTGAGGATGCAGGACAACCACCTAGTAATGCATTACAATAGTCCAGTCTGGAGGTCATGAATGCATGAACTAGTTTTTCTGCATCAGATACGGATAAGATGTTCCTAAGTTTAGCAATATTTCGAAGATGGAAAAAGGCTGTTTTTGTGATATTTGAAATGTGATTTTCAAAAGACAAGTTACTGTCTAATATTACTCCCAGATCTTTTACTGCTGAGCTGGTAATAACAGTACATCCTTCTAAGCGCAAGCTGAATTGTGAAAGCTGTTGTGTGCTGGTTTTTGGGCCAATAAGTAATATCTCTGTCTTATCTGAATTTAATAAAAGAAAGTTATTGGTCATCCAATCTTTTATGTCCTGGACACACTCAGTTAATCTAGACAACTTAGGTATTTCGTCTGGTTTAGTTGAGATATATAATTGGGTATCATCAGCATAACAATGGAAACTAATCCCATGTCTTCTAATGATGTTACCCAAGGGAAGCATGTATATTGAGAACAACAGAGGTCCTAAAACTGACCCTTGTGGGACCCCATATTTCACTGGCATTATACCAGACGGTTCTCCATTTAGATCTACAAAATGGTAGCGATCAGACAGGTAAGATCTAAACCATTTTAGTGCCTGTCCCTGAATACCTACAGTATATAATTTTGTAAGCGATCTATGAGAATATTATGATCTATAGTGTCGAATGCAGCACTAAGATCAAGCAGGACTAGCAATGAGATGCAGCCTTGGTCTGAAGCTAAAAACAAGTCATATGTAATCTTAACTAGTGCAGTTTCTGTGCTATGATGGGGCCTGAAACCTGACTGAAATTCTTCAAGGATGTTGTTATCCTGCAAGAATGTGCAAATTTGAGCTGATACTACTTTTTCTAGTATTTTTGATATGAACGGGAGGTTTGAGATCGGTCTGTAATTTTTTATTTCATTCGCGTCCAAATTAGATTTTTTAAGAAGCGGCTTAATAACTGCTAACTTGAAAGGTTTAGGGACGTGACCTAGATGTAATGAAGAATTAATAATGTTTAGGAGTGGCTCTCCAACCGTAAGCATCACTTCTTTTAAAAATCTGGTTGGGATTGGGTCTAACAGGCACGTTGTTGATTTAGCCGAGGTGATGAGTTTATACAGCTCTTCCTGTCCTATACCTGTAAAGCAGTGAAAATCTAAATGTGAAGCTATAGGCTGAACTGGATCGTGAGATACTATTAGAGGTTGAACCTCCATTATTTTCTTCCTGATATTATTGATTTTTTCATTAAAGAAGTCCATAAAGTCTTCACTTCTAAACTGTGATGGGATACTCTCTGCGGGCATCTTAGGTTTTGTTAGGCGAGCCACTGTACTAAATAAGAACCTGGGATTGTTTTGGTTTCTTGCTATCAGTTGGCTAAGATGCTCGGTCCTAGCAGTTTTTAGAGCCTGTCTATAGCTGCACATACTGTCTTTATACGCAATTCGAAAAACTTCTAATTTAGTTTTCCTCCATTTTCGCTCGAGGTTACGGGTTGCTCTCTTTAGGGCGCGAGTATGACTGTTGTACCACGGTGCCAATGTTTTATCTCTGACTTTTTTTAATCTGATGGGAGCAACAGTGTCTAATGTACTGGTAAAAATAGTGCCCATGCTGCTAGTCACTTCATCTAGATCATCTGCATTTAGGGGTCTAATAAGAAATTGGGACAGATCCGGCAGATTACTTGTGAATCTGTCTTTAGTGGTGGGATTCATATTTCTAACAGATTGATAACGTGGGGAGACACAGCTAATCTGTTCTACGGGTAGAGTATATGTCAGGAGGTGATGATCTGTGATATCATCACTTTGAGGTGTGATCTCTATATTAGAGACATCTATACCATGGGATATAATTAAATCTAGCGTATGATTAAAGCGGTGAGTTGCTCCAATTATATTTTGCTTAACCCCAAAGGAATTTAGTAAATCCATAAATGTGAGTGCTAAAGCGTCGTTAGCATCATCTACATGAATGTTAAAGTCTCCTACTATCAACACTTTGTCAGAGTTAACCAATAGGTCTGATAGCAGATGTCCAAATTCTTTAAGAAAATCGCCATATGGCCCCGGGGGTCTGTACACGGTGGCCAGGGTAAAATATAGCAAGGGTTTATTACGTATTTCATTTAGTGCAACATTAATGATAAGCACTTCAAATGAATTAAACCTGGGCCTTATTTTCTGGGTAACAGTGAGTACATCATTGTAGATAGTGGCGACACCACCACCGCGACCAATTAGACGGGGCTCGTGCTTATAGAAATATCCTGACGGAGTAGACTCATTCAGACCAAAATATTCATTTGGTTTAAGCCAGGTTTCAGTGAGACAGAGTGCGTCAAGGCAATAATCTGAGATAATTTCATTAACAATAAGTGCTTTAGGCGCAAGGGATCTAATGTTGAGTAGTCCAAACTTTAGAGGTGGATTTTGACTACTTATTTTGCCTTTTTCTGGTTTTATGGTTATCAGATTGTTTCGGGCAAATTTAACAAATTTATTCTTTTTTCTCAGTATTCGGGGAACAGACACAGTTTCTATAGGACAAGCTATGTGTGTTCGTCTATCACTACGGTGAGTTGTGATGTGTCTAATATGTTTGGAATCTACAGTATGACTTACCGCCAGTCAGATGGTTCGTAGTGTCCTGGAGATGTTGTCAGAGAGGACCGCTGCTCCAGCTCTGCTAGGGTGTAGGCCATCGGTGTGATAGAGCCTAGGACGCTCCCAGAAAACATTCCAGTTATCAACAAAGAGTAATTTCTGTTGTTGACACCAAGATTGTAACCATTCATTAAAAGCAAATAATCTACTGAACTTCTCGATTCCTCGCTGAAATGTGGGAAGCGGTCCAGATACGATGATCCTTGTCGTGGGTGATGTGCTGCGGACCTTCTCGACCAGGCTCCTGAAGTCCTTCTTTAGGATCTCCGTCTGCCTCAGCCTGGTGTCGTTCGTGCCGGCATGAAGAACCACAGCTCCAATGTTCTTCCTCAGGGCAGCAGGCACCTGTGCAGCAACATCAAGAACACGTGCACCAGGTAAACAGCGTGTGTGCACCTTACCTTTAGCCGTGGTAGCACGCACGTGACGAACGATGGAGTCTACGATGACCAGGACGTCGTGTGCTGTCTCGCGGAGAGGAGCGAAGCGGTTTTGGGTCGAGATGTCGAAGACGGGTGGTGGTGGTGGAGGGGGAGAGGTCCTCGCCCGGGGCTTGGCGTGCTTCTTCCGCCGCTGCTGTATCCAGGGTCCGTGGTATCCCGGCGCCGGGGTGTAGGAACACTGGGCGGGATGTGTCCTTGGTGTGTTGGACCTGGGCAGAGAAACACGCGGGGTTGAGGTTGTAGGAGAATTCTCACGCCGAGAATTTACCTGGGACAGGTGAGCGTCGGTCTGCGTCGATTCCAGCGTGGCTTTCCGCTGCTGTAACCGGGCCAGCTTCACCTGTAGCTCACGGATCAGCTTCTCCACGGCCTCCACCTCCAAATCCACCGAGTGCAGCTCCAATGTCTCCTCACCTGCACTCAGAGGCAGAATCACAACCGACATGGTGTCTAAACACGGAAAATAATCGGTGTGAGGAAGCGAAAACAAACTTTACAAACAAACAAACAAACCTGATAGCTGGGCTAGCGATGCTAATGCTAATTAGCGATGCTAATGCCGGCTAAAAGCGGTGTGCTGCAAAACAATTAAAACTTAACGATATAACACGCGTTTCGAGTAAATATATTATAAGATACTTATCCGTTTTATGTACACTCTTCGTAAGGGGACGAAAAAGTTTAAAAGTTGGTCAGTATGGTGGAGCTCGGAAAAAAAGCCTTGATTAGATCATGTAGAGGTGTTAGATCATGTAGAGGCATTAGATCATATAGAGGCATTAGATCATGTAGAGGCATTAGATCATATAGAGGCATTAGATCGTGTAGAGGCATTAGATCATATAGAGGCATTAGATCATATAGAGGCATTAGATCGTGTAGAGGCATTAGATCATATAGAGGCATTAGATCGTGTAGAGGCATTAGATCGTGTAGAGGCATTAGATCATGTAGAGGCATTAGATCATATAGAGGCATTAGATCGTGTAGAGGCATTAGATCATATAGAGGCATTAGATCGTGTAGAGGCATTAGATCGTGTAGAGGCATTAGATCATGTAGAGGCATTAGATCATATAGAGGCATTAGATCGTGTAGAGGCATTAGATCATATAGAGGCATTAGATCGTGTAGAGGCATTAGATCGTGTAGAGGCATTAGATCGTGTAGAGGCATTAGATCATGTAGAGGCATTAGATCATATAGAGGCATTAGATCATGTAGAGGCATTAGATAATATAGAGGCATTAGATCGTGTAGAGGCATTAGATCATATAGAGGCATTAGATCGTGTAGAGGCATTAGATCATGTAGAGGCATTAGGTCATGTAGAGGCATTAGATCATATAGAGGCATTAGATCATGCAGAGGCATTAGATCGTGTAGAAGCATTAGATCATGTAGAGGCATTAGATCATATAGAGGCATTAGATCATGTAGAGGCATTAGATCATGTAGAGGCGTTAGATCATGTAGAGGCATTAGATCATATAGAGGCATTAGATCATATAGAGGCATTAGATCATATAGAGGCATTAGATCATGTAGAGGCATTAGATCATATAGAGGCATTATATCGTGTAGAGGCATTAGATCATGTAGAGGCATTAGATCATGTAGAGGCATTAGATCATATAGAGGCATTAGATCGTGTAGAGGCATTAGATCGTGTAGAGGCATTAGATCATGTAGAGGCATTAGATCATGTAGAGGCATTAGATCATATAGAGGCATTAGATCATGTAGAGGCATTAGATCGTGTAGAGGCATTAGATCGTGTAGAGGCATTAGATCATATAGAGGCATTAGATCATATAGAGGCATTAGATCATGTAGAGGCATTAGATCGTGTAGAGGCATTAGATCATATAGAGGCATTAGATCATATAGAGGCATTAGATCGTGTAGAGGCATTAGATCATGTAGAGGCATTAGATCATGTAGAGGCATTAGATCGTGTAGAGGCATTAGATCATGTAGAGGCATTAGATCATATAGAGGCATTAGATCATATAGAGGCATTAGATCATGTAGAGGCATTAGATCGTGTAGAGGCATTAGATCATATAGAGGCATTAGATCATATAGAGGCATTAGATCATATAGAGGCATTAGATCGTGTAGAGGCATTAGATCATGTAGAGGCATTAGATCATGTAGAGGCATTAGATCGTGTAGGTTTTTAATTGGTTAGAAAGATTCTGGTGATTAACATGTTGAAGCACAGTAATAACAGAACCGATGTTGAGAATAATTAATTCCTCACTCAGCATTGGTTATGTTCCAAAATCTTTTAAAGTAGCAGTTATTAAACCAATAATTAAGAAACCTGACCTCGACCCCTGTCAGCTGTCCAATTACAGGCCGATATCAAACCTCCCCTTTATCTCTAAGATTCTGGAAAAGATAGTAGCGGAGCAGCTATGCTCATATCTGTAACAAAGATGGACACCACATGAAGGTCAGATCATTTCCTGCTATCTGTTTCACCCAGATGAGGATGGGTTCCCTGTTGAGTCTGGTTCCTCTCAAGGTTTCTTCCTATTACCATCTCAGGGAGTTTTTCCTTGCCACTGTCAAATAACATTGAATTGAATGAATTAGTTTGTGAGACATACAAACCTACAAAACACTCTGAGGTGACATCTATCTATCTATCTATCTATCTATCTATCTATCTATCTACAGAATCTATCTATCTATCTATCTATCTATCTATCTATCTATCTATCTATCTATCTATCTATCATCTCTCTTCTTCTCAAATAAAGAACATAAGATGGTTTCATTAGTTTTTTCTCCGCAGATACACTACATGGCCAAAAGTATTCACTCAACCAGACAAATCTTGAATGTGGCCTTCAGATTAGCTCATGAACATAGAGCATAGAGAGCTTCATGGAATGGGTTTTCCATGGCTGAGCAGCTGCATCCAAGCCTTTCATTGTCAAGTGCAATGCAAAGCAACAGATGCAGTGGTGTGAAGCTCCATCACTGGACTCTAGAGTAGTGGAGATGTGAACTCTGGAGTGACGAATCATGCTTGAATCTGTTGGACGAGTCTGGATTTGTCAGTTGCCTGGAGAACTGTACTTGTCTGACTGCATTGTGCCGAGTGTAAGGTTTGGTGCGGGTTATGATGTAGGCTTGTCTTTCAGGAGTTGGGCTCAGCCCCTTGTTTTTGGACAGTTTCATGCTCCCAACTTTGTGGGTACAGTTTGGTAATGGCCCCTTCCAACATGACTGCGCACCAGTGCACAAAGCAAAGTCCATAAAGACATGAATGAGTGAGTTTGTGTGGAAGAACTTGACTGGCCTGCACAGAGTCCTGACCTCAACCTGATAGAACCAGCCAGACCAGGTTCTTCTCGTCCAACATCAGTATCTGACCTCACAAATGCGCGCCTGGAAGAACGGTCAAAAGTTTCCCTAAACACGCTCCTAAGCCTTGTGGAAGGCCTTCACAGAAGAGTTGAAGCTGTTTCGGGGCCAACATCATAACATGGGGCAAAGGGCCGGCATCATATCAAACCCTATGGATTAAAAACTGGATCAGACTCAAGTTCATTTGTAAAAATAGGGCACAGGCAAAAAATGGGCATGTGTGAACAGAACTCGGGTTATTCCTCACCGACTGTAACAGTGGGCAGCTGCCGAAACAGACAGAACTCATCATGGTGCTTGATGGGTTTTGCAAATACATGCAACATGTAACATCTGACTGCTATTGTTGTTGTTACTGTTATGATGCACAGTTATTTCACAGTAATGAAAATCTGCAGTATTGTTCTACTAGTCTAGTCTTCCCCAGCTTCGAAAACTATAATATCATCAATCTATAACATAAGCGTTCTGTAGTTATAGTTAAAGCTAAAGCTTCGCATTCATGTACCTGATAAATTCCTCGTGTCGAACACACCCGGATAAACCGGTCCGAGTCATTTTAGACTCCTTTATGGGCGGAGTCAGGTGTGTTAGGGCAATAAACTGCTAAAATATGTGCACTTTAAAAGACATTAATGCAGGAGATACGGAGGATTGAGATGAGACTCTGGTGTCGACTGATATGATTCTTATTTTACAATGAGCAATTAGACAGAGGGATCATAATTAAAAACGGCGGATCGATCCCATAATGCAATGCATCATGACATGGATTAAAGAAACCAGTTTCTCTAAATTTCAAATTTTATTTGTCACATACACAGTAATACACAGTACGATATGCAGTTAAATGCTGATACGACCGCCAGTGACCTTAGAAAAAAGAAAAAGCTTATACGTAAGGAATAAATATTAATAAAAAGAAATACTAAAGAAAATACATTTAACTAGTAAAATAACCTGTACAAATAAGGGCATGATAAAAAATATTACAAAAAATAGAATTATATAAAAAAAGTATACACACATTATATATATATATATATATATATATATATAGGAAATAATCTTAAAACAAATATTTAAGACATATAACTGTTTATTTTTTATTAGAGAAAATTCTCTTTTTACATTTAACAGTATCACTTCCCAGATCAAAGAGAAATTACACTAAAGGCTCAAAAGGTCTGACAGGAAACCTGCAGTTTAAACCCTTCAGTGTAGCCAATTACTTGTGCTTCCTTGTTCGACCACTAGATGTCAGTAAAATATCATCACACACATGGACTGAAGTCACCTGGAATAAATTAAATAAAGCCAACTTATAATGTTTAACTTTGACACAAGCTGTTATAATGATTAATTCTTATCACATAGTAACAAATATGCCAAACAAATAGCAAAAATAATAATACAAACAAGTTTGAACGATCAGTATAAATTAAAATACATTTAATCATATTCATATAATCATTACTCAGGGGGAAACATATTCATTATTAAATTACATTATTATATATATATATATATATATATATATATATATATATATATATATATATATATATTTTTTTTTTTTTTTTTTTAAACACGTACTTTGTAAGTATGTAAGTGCGACATGAATGTAACAGGATATTGACTTAAAAAAAATTTAAAATAAGATTTCTAGCTTATTAACTTATATTTTTACTAATAAGCATAATAAAAATACAAAACAAATATATATTTATATTTATTGTGCTGTACTCTGATTCATGAATTGCAATTATTTAATTATTTCCCACACGTGTTTACTTGTTATTCCCTTTACTTGAATACCTGTAACAGACAGGAAGTGTCTTACACCTGAAACAGGAGACAATCAGCAAGACGATAGCAGCAGCTCAGACACAATAAACCACAGACACACTGATTTATAAACTGCTGGGACTTCCGCTGGTGAATTTGGGGCCGGAAGTGACGTTTTATTCTCTTTTAAATAGAGCCTTGATGCACATAGAGGAGGAGGACACACTGTCAGTGCCATAATGTCATGAGGATCAGGAGGATTTATGGTCTTCCTTTCTTTCAATACATATTTATATATATATAGTTTATTTGAAATAAATAAAGCAATAAATAAAATCTAATGTTCCTTTGGACTTCATGGTGCAGGTGCGGGGAGTGTCCGCTAGAGGGCGCGTGAGGCGCGCTGCTGTTCCATATGGAGCGGTTTACAGCCGAGAGTTTTAACGCAGCGTGGGGCGAGCGCGCGCGCGCCGTCTCTCTCTCTCTCTCTCTTTACATTTCTGTCGCGTTTCGGGACACAAAGGCGGCGAGTCCGAACCTCACCGAGAGACTTAACTTTACCTCCTGTGTGTTTATACTGAAACATCTGTAGCGGTGTGTGTGTGTGTGTGTAGAGACAATGCGGGAGTGCGGAGACTAACACAAAGCCTGGAGAAGAAAAGAGACACACAGACAGACAGACAGACAGAGAGACAGACGGAGACAGACGGAGAGAGACAGAGTGGTGGAGTTGCTGCGGTTCCGGCATGAGGATCTCTCAGGTACACACACACACACACACACACACACACACCGCTACAGATGTTTCAGTACATCTCACGCGCACAAGAAACAATGTAACAAAGTGTCACAGCGGAGCGAGCGCGCGCGCGTGTGTGTGTGTGTGTGCGCGCGCCTGCCTGCCTGCCTGCGCGCGTGCGAGCCAAAAAGTTTTCGCGAATGCCCCAGATGTGAATCTTCACTGCTGCTGCTTCAGTGTGTTTAGATCTTCGTGTCAGATGTTCCTCTGGTTGACTGAAGTGTAATTCCAGCCATTTCATACAGTGTTGAAGGATTTTCACTGATGATGACATGAAGTTCCTGTAAAGACTGATGAGGCTCTGCAGTGTTGATCTTCTGATTAAACACCTTCTACACTTCACCCTGACACCGATGGCGCGGCCCATCATTACAGAATCAACGCTGGGAGTCGGTCAGAGGTTCTGGGTTCATGTTCTCAGTGTGATTAAGGTCTGGGGAGGGAGTTTCCTGGACTGGACACATAATGTCCATGTTTTGTCCCCGAGACACATCATGCGGGAAGAGACATCGTTCATCACCAGACTGTAGCTGGATGGTTGGGAGAAGTTGCTCTCGGAGGATGTTCTTGTACCGTTCTTTATTCACGGCTGTGTTCTGAGGAAAAGTTGTCCGAAACTCAGATTCCGTAACGATGGGCTGCGCCGTCTGGGTGAAGTGTAGAAGGTCTTCAACACTGCAGATGAATAAAATCATCATCATCAATAAAATCCTTAAACACCTTTAATTACAATAGCAGATTTTGTGACAATTAATATCTGTGTCATTCTCAAAACTTTTGAGAAAACGTTGTAGTGTAGATTAGCGTTTCAGCACAGAGTCGCGCCTTTAATCGCACATTATCCGAAGGAATTCCATCACAGACCCCCCAGTGAGACTTTCATTTCCTTTGACACACCTGAGCAGGTAAGACAGAAGAATGCTGACCTGCCTGCTACACAGAAATGTGGACGCCCTCAGGGGCTCCTGGTGGTCAGCGGGTCTCTGTAGTGTGGACGGGAGAGTAAGAGTTTATTAGGCTCGTAATTAGGTTATTGTGTGAACTGGCCGAGCTGATGAGGTTCTGGTGTGGAGAACATCAGGAGAACATCAGGAACACGACTCTGTCTTGCTGATATAAAGGCCTTCTGCTGCTGCTGCTGAAACTATGCTAACCATGCCAGGGATGTAACGGCTCAGATCCAAACATAACCACTGCTGTGTGTGTGTGTGTGTGTGTGTGTGTGTGTGTGTGTGTGTGTGTGTGTGTGTGTGTGTGTGTGGTTATATTCTTAGACTGTACTCTTGTACCTCCATAGCAGGCGTGTTAAGCTACACATGGTGAGACTTGTTAACTTCTGGGAATGAATTAAGAATTTTAAATGTTTCAAACTCTCTTTGAATTGTTTCTCTTTCATCTGATTCTGATTGGTTACATCGACATCGTGGGCGGGGACTGTGGATTGCGTCTGTCATTTATTACTGTAACAAGACAAGTTATGGTTATAGTGGTAATGGGACAGGAACTGGTTTTGTCATGTTGACATTGTGGGCGGGGCTAAGCTTTTATTTGGTGGGACTGAGGTGTAACTGTGGATGTAACAAAAGTTGGGAACCTTGTTCTGATTGGTTACTGTGACATTGTGGGTGGGAACCTTTGGTCTGATTGGTTCCTGATAAAAAAATTTCTGGAAAAATTTCTTTACAGAGTGAAAACTGTTTTGTGTGGTTTTTTTAACCTGAAGCTGGTCAGCCTGGTGTCGTCCCTATAGAACTGATCGTACCTGAAACCTCAGCAATCCTGACTGTAACCTGACACGGGTCACGCGTGACCTCCAGCCCAGCGTTCCAGAGTGCACAGATTTACCTTTAAACACGGGTTCGGTCTCTACGCTGTCGGCTCTCCAGAAGGTTTTCTTTAACCAGCTGCACGTGTGGTGTTCGGCAGCACGATGATCAGGTTTGGGTTTCGTGTAAATCCTCCATTGTGTCCACACACGTTTTGGATTTGTTATGTTTAGAAAGTTGGAGATGGTGAAAGTGTTACCAGTTGTGTTCCTCAGCTGGATGAAATAGTGGAAACTTTCGAAAGACTTTTGTTGAGGGCGAGGTTTTGCTGGAGGCTGCACTCCGTCCCAGATCGTTCAGATTTGATGAAAGCAGAAGAGACACAGTAGTATGGATTGGAGGGCGGGGCTTAGGAGTTCATGCCCTGAGGAACCAAACTGCCAAGAAGGGTGCAGGAGCACTGGGGCGGGGCAGTGACGTGTTTTGATACAGTGGCTGAGTGGAACCTCTGTTTAGCTGGTTACAGTGATTGTGTGCTGATTGGTTAGTGATGTGGGCGGGGACTATTTTCTGATTGGATAGAATGATTATGTGGGCGGGAACTGTGCTTTGATTGGTTACAGTGATGCTGTGGGCGGGACCTGGAGCTAACTTAAGTCATAGCTTCTCTTTATTATATAATGAACAATTTATTTTTCAAATTTTTTCTTTCTCCTAGAAAAGTTTAAAAGTAAAAACAGCAAAACTGCGAGTATGTGTGTGTGTGTATATATAATTTTTATTAATTTATTTTTTGCAATAAATTTCTCTTTTCTTTTCTTCCTGCATGTAGGAGCTTCATGTTAGCGATGTTAGCGCCTCCGTGTGAAGGTCTGTAAAGCGTACAGGAACGTGCTTGTCATTTTGGGTGTTTATAAATAAACTGGACTTGACCTTCAGCAGAGAAACACACTTGTAGACTGGGAGAGACGACGCATGTGAGGGACGTGTGTGTGTGTGTGTGTGTGTGTGTGTGTGTGTGTGTGTGTAAAATATATGAAATCATTCTGAAATGTTAATATCTAAAGTTAACGAAGTAAACACTAATTACACAGCGCTGATCAGGATGTGTGTGTGTGTGTGTGTGTTGAAACGGTGTTAGTGTCTCTGTTACCGGTGTGTGTTTTATTCTTCTGACTCCACAGCAGCTCACAAACAGCTACACAGATCATCACGCTCTCGTTCTTATCCATGTTCGGTGACGTTCAGTTCAGTTTTGTGAAACATCCGCTTCTCACGCCGGTGACCGCCACGCTGCCTGTAACAGTCGGTTTGGACGTCAGACAGCGATGATGTCATGGTCCGTCTCAGCTGGAATGAACCGTGCTGGCTCCGCCTCCACGCCGCTCTCACTGTCGGCTCATTCAGTGTGTGAAAGACCGGCCTTTGTGTGTTCGTGAAGAGGGGCACTTATGCTGAAACACTTGGCTCGCGCATTAGGACGGGACACAAAACAGTGTGTGTGTGTGTGTGTGTGTGTATTCTAAAAGGAAGTGAGTAGAATAAACTGGACTCTGCATTTGAGTGCGAACTCGGCATCTCGGTCGTGCATCAGTGTTCCGTTCAGCTGAAGGTTTTATTTACACTGGTTCCCTCTAGCAGCTCTGATTGTTAGCTCAGTGGTTAAAGGAGAACTTTGCACAAACAGGACACGCCCATCTTATTTCAAACATCAGCCAAGACATGCTAACATGGCTAATAAGTAATCCCAAACCACTTTCAGATGTTCCACCAGCGCTGCTCCAGACGAGGTTCTGTGCAGGTTTCCTAAACCAGGGCTCGAGAGACTGTACAGTAAGGAGACGGAGAGATGTCCAGTACAATAAGGAGACGGAGAGATCTCCAGCCAGCGCTTCCTCAGTCACAGTGAGCGACTCGAAATCTGAGAAACACAAGAAAGAAAAAAGACCTAAAGGTAGATTGTACATTTTGATTGACAATAAAGAAAAGAAACCAAACTGCAGAGGTTTGAGGATCTCGAAAATTACTAAATGACCCCCCCCCTCTGAAAAAAAGGGGTGAATCCTCCTGATTTAATGCATCGCTGGACTTTGCTACAGTTGAGCCGAGCTGAAACCACCCTTTTTTTTTTTTTTTTTTTCTTTTTTTTTCTTTTTTTTTTTAAACATTAATTTAAACAGACACGACATCAAGAACAAACACTGTGAGCAGTAAAATCTCTTACAAAGTGCTGACACTGGAGACTCCTTCTATAAATTCTGAATACACACCTACACTAAACCAACAGGTGGCGCTGTTAAAGAAAAAGCAGTGATTTTATTATTATTTCACAGGCTTCCTCACACCCCCCCCCCCCCCCCGGTTACTGTAAGCTGTGTTATAAAGCCACATAAACACCAGGGGTCCGGTCTTCGTACGGATTAAGGCCTACGCTCCTGCTGGGTTATGATTGGTTGAAATGGCGACATCACATCTGATTGGTTAAAGAGCACGACTGACGTGGACTGACTCACGTGGGAAAAGAAAAGTATCGTGTATATATATATATATATATATATATATATATATATATATATATATATATATATATATATATATACAGTGGTGTGAAAAACTATTTGCCCCCTTCCTGATTTCTTATTCTTTTGCATGTTTGTCACACTTAAATGTTTCTGCTCATCAAAAACCGTGAACTATTAGTCAAAGATAACATAATTGAACACAAAATGCTGTTTTTAAATGAAGGTTTATGTTATTAAGGGAGAAAAAAAACTCCAAATCTACATGGCCCTGTGTGAAAAAGTGATTGCCCCCCTTGTTAAAAAATAACTTAACTGTGGTTTATCACACCTGAGTTCAATTTCTGTAGTCACCCCCAGGCCTGATTACTGCCACAACTGTTTCAATCAAGAAATCACTTAAATAGGAGCTACCTGACACAGAGAAGTAGACCAAAAGCACCTCAAAAGCTAGACATCATGCCAAGATCCAAAGAAATTCAGGAACAAATGAGAACAAAAGTAATTGAGATCTATCAGTCTGGTAAAGGTTATAAACCATTTCTAAAGCTTTGGGACTCCAGCGAACCACAGTGAGAGCCATTATCCACAAATGGCAAAAACATGGAACAGTGGTGAACCTTCCCAGGAGTGGCCGGCCGACCAAAATTACCCCAAGAGCGCAGAGACAACTCATCCGAGAGGCCACAAAAGTCCCCAGGACAACATCTAAAGAACTGCAGGCCTCACTTGCCTCAATTAAGGTCAGTGTTCACGACTCCACCATAAGAAAGAGACTGGGCAAAAACGGCCTGCATGGCAGATTTCCAAGGCACAAACCACTTTTAAGCAAAAAGAACATTAAGGCTCGTCTCAATTTTGCTAAAAAAACATCTCAATGATTGCCAAGACTTTGGGGAAAATACCTTGTGGACCGACGAGACAAAAGTTGAACTTTTTGGAAGGTGCATGTCCCGTTACATCTGGCGTAAAAGTAACACAGCATTTCAGAAAAAGAACATCATACCAACAGTAAAATATGGTGGTGGTAGTGTGATGGTCTGGGGTTGTTTTGCTGCTTCAGGACCTGGAAGGCTTGCTGTGATAGATGGAACCATGAATTCTACTGTCTACCAAAAAATCCTGAAGGAGAATGTCTTGCCATCTGTTCCTCAACTCAAGCTGAAGTGATCTTGGGTGCTGCAGCAGGACAATGACCCAGAACACTCCATCAAATCCACCTCTGAATGGCTGAAGAAAAACAAAATGAAGACTTTGGAGTGGCCTAGTCAAAGTCCTGACCTGAATCCTATTGAGATGTTGTGGCATGATCTTAAAAAGGCGGTTCATGCTAGAAAACCGTCAAATAAAGCTGAATTACAACAATTCTGCAAAGATGAGTGGGCCAAAATTCCTCCAGAGCGCTGTAAAAGACTCGTTGCAAGTTATCGCAAATGCTTGATTGCAGTTATTGCTGCTAAGGGTGGCCCAACCAGTTATTAGGTTCAGGGGGCAATTACTTTTTCACACAGGGCCATGTAGGTTTGGATTTTTTTTCTCCCTAAATAATAAAACCCCTCATTTAAAAACTGCATTTTGTGTTTAATTGTGTTATCTTTGACTAATAGTTAAATGTGTTTAATGATCAGAAACATTTTGTGTGACAAACATGCAAAAAAATAAGAAATCACTAGGGGGGCAAATAGTTTTTCACACCACTGTATATGTATATATATATATATATATATATATATATATATATATATATATATATATATATATGGAATATATTGGAATTCCAGGTGAAAGACCAATACAAAGTGGTGGACACGTGAGAAGTGCAACGAAAATCATACATGATTCCAAACATTTTTTACAAATAAATAACTGCAAAGTGAATACGTTTGCAAGCCACTGTAATATATATATACACGCACATAATCGCTATCAAATATTATATTAGAACATAAATTCACAGGTTTATTATTATTAAATATGATATTACTATTATAATGAAGCCTAGGCACGAGACAGCCATCAAAACCATTAATACAAATTGTTGTATAATGTTAATTTTGTAACATTTATTTTGACATGAATATGCAAATAAATATTTATATATAATAAAACATTTTATAATGACAAATTTGACGAAACTAATTTTATTACAAAATAAACAATGCAAAAGTATAATTGTATGTACAAATGTAGTATTTGAAAAAAAAATTATATTTCTTTTTTGTCTTGTACAACATATTTATTTTCATATTGTTTTTTATTTTATTGTCTCATGTAATTCGTAAACCATTAACCTAAAAATGTATGTTCTAATATAATATTCAATAAAGATTATGTAGGGGGGGGGGGGATCCATGGCAGGGGGCATTTCAGCGCATAACAGGTGTTACAAAATAAATTGAGCCGCTCTTTTGCCATTTCGTCAACCAATCAAAGGGCTTGTGATCAGTGTTTCTACTGTCGATGCATATCGCCTTTTAAACCAACACACGAACGCGTAATAATCCTAGACAACTCAATCCGGCTTCATTAATCATCAACAACAGGTGGCTCGAAGAACCAACTTAGCCACATTGTAATTAGCACGATGATCTCATCTTAGACGTGTCAGTTCATCTCGGATGTGTTAAAGCGACATATGAAGAACGGACCCCATGTCTCTGTCTATAAACACAACATGACCCCGTGACCCGAGCTGCCGTCTCGAACGGCTGGAACTCTGCAGTCGTGTGTCGGTCTTCACTCTTTGACTTTATGACTTTATATAAATGGTGTAGTGGAAAAATTCTGACGTGAGAAATAAAAAAAATGTAGTTACATCATAAACGTTTAAATGCACTCGACACTATTGTTGCACAATAATTTAGTTTGATGTCATGATGAGTGTAATCAGGTATGGAGATCAAATTTGGTACAATTTTATTGAGCATATAAAGTGATTTAAAAAGTCACAGTAACCTCGTAGCTACATACATATTAAAGAAAGAAATAAACTCCAGAAACCAATTTTTGTAGCTAGTCGTAACCGTTTGTGATAAATGGGCCATTCGTTCATCGCCACATGGACGCCTAAATAATTTTTTTTTTTTTTTACTGTAATTTATGTACGTTTTCCATTTGAGGTAGTAAAATGTTGCAGTTCCACTGTAATCCTACAGGTGGCGCTCTTAGCTATTCACACCAGTGTTGTAGGAGCAAATTATTTGCAAAGTTTGTTTAGTGTAACAAAATAAAAGTCTAAATCCTGGTCATTTCAGAAGTGCATTACAGATCGAGACGACGGCGAGTATCGCGATGATTTCCTGATTCCTGATTCCTCTGGGGTCTGTTTTTTTTGTTTTTGAGTCAAACTCTTAGTTACAAAGTAACTTTTAAACCTTCTGATGCGAAGTGGATTCTACTTTGTAACTGCTTCTGAGAAATTGGAATAAATTAATAATCTGAAGAATTTATAATAATCTCAGTCTGAGATCACGTGACCGCGTGCGTTCCTCCGTGTGTTTTTCCTGTGGCACTCGCGTCTCTCTCTCTCTCTCTCTCTCTCTTTGTGAGATCAATCCCAATTCCACACATTCCACATTCTGTGGTCTTTGGCTGCTGGCGGGAGCTAGAGCTCGGTTTTCCCGTTTATTTTCTGCGAGTCGCTTTCTGCTGCATTTAGCACATAGTTTTCCCCTTAAAACTCAGACGAGGAGGCTGCGGCGTCTGATTAAAGCGCTCTTATCGCGATCGGTTCTACGGCGAGATGGATATCGTTAAAAACTAAATAAATGAACACGTGCTACACCTCAAATAGGAGTTACCGGAAAAGATAGCGGCGTAATTAATCAGATAAACGTTAGCCATCATCGTATGGGATTAGCGCGTGATGTGAATCAGGTGGGTGTTACGGGGAGACTAGATCACTGTACACAGGATGTTGGTGTAGTTATAGAGGCGGGACTTGGTTATTATGTGTCGTTCCATGATGAATATGAACAAACACTTAATATACTGTCTGTGTGTATATATTTATATTTACACACATAAATACATAGAATCAACGTCTCTGTAGCTTCGACTGTACGCTGTTGACTTTATAACCACAGAAACTAGAAGTGATGATGTTAGGTGTTTGGGGCGGAGCTTTATATGTTAAAAGTTACTTTGTAAGTAATTGAAGCTAAACGGCTTTTAATTGAAAACAAAACGACTCCATATTATTTCTGTGTGTCAACGTCACAACGTTACTTAAACGCGCTTCGCTGCCGGATTTTCTAGAAACATCCAGGTTCTGTTTGTAGTTCTCACACACTCACACACACACACACACACACACACACACACACACACACACACACACACACAATCTCGTATGAAGAGTTTGGAGTGAAGTAGTAAAGCCGGTTAGTGTCTCTGGCGAGTGTGTACGTAGCTAGTACGGTTAGCCCGCTTTGCTAATCTAATCTGAGAACGATGCGCGTACAAAGTCGAGTGTGTAAAGTAAATCACACCAGTAACGTTCCTGCTGATTATTAGTGTGTTTATTTAACTTCTGTTAGATTTAACACTCCTTTAGGAATTGTGTGTAAATACTGTAGCTGCTACTGTTTCAACCTGGCTAGCTAGGCCACGCCCACAAACGCCAGACTATACATTGAACTGTTACTCTTGCTAGCGTTAGCGTGACGTGCGGTAAGAAGTTTAGTTTACTGATTTGTTTTATCTTCTTGATGGTTTAATGAATTCCTCTTTAATATTATTAAAAAAAAATATTTTAGCATCAACTGACTCACGTAAAGAATAAACAGTATATACGTTTAAGGTTTTAGTTATTCTCGCAGCATTCACAACACATCTCTCATAGCGCTGTGTCGGGTCGGAACCTGTGGAACCACAGAAAGACTTGATAATTTAATGGCTCTACGCGTGGTTGTGACGCGGGTTTGTGTTGTTGTTGTTGTTGTGGCTCTACGCGTGGTTGTGAGAATCCACTTCATATTAACCTGCGTTGTGCAGCAGCGACGCTTATCATCAGTGAAGGTTAAATTTATCTCTTGTTGCAGCTTGATGGAGTGTGTCTCTCTCGACACGCATGACTGCTCGACTGTCACATTCTTAAACATGTCTCTCTCTCTCTCTCCCCCCCCCGTCTCTCTCTCTCTCCCCCCCCCTCTCTCTCTCTCCCCCCCCCCCCCCCCTCTCTCTCTCTCTCTCTGAGTTTCTCCCCTTTTTCAGGTTCGAGTCGTATCGTCACCGCTCTTTGTTTATTATTTTATTTCCCTCAGGATGATGAGACTCTGTTGAACGGATCTGTGTGATGATCTTTACTGATATTCTAAAATAAAGACCCGCGGAACACTGCTGTCCTCACGCTGCCTCCCAAAAGGGGGGGAGTTAATCGTGGGAACGCGAACTCTGTCCAAACCCGCTGAGTAATTGTTGGTAGCGATGGTGCTCCATGTGCTGGACGTCGTTCCTGGTGCGGGTCGGGTCGATGTGATCCGATGTGCGTGTTTGAGATTCGGACCCTTATTTCCACAGTGCGGTGTAAAACCGCTTCAGAGTTAGATTTTTCTTTTCGTTGCTCTGCGCGGTGAAGCGTCCCGGGTTCACAGACCGACTCCGGGACCAGAATCTCCACCAGCTGCTGATGAAACGCCAACTGAACTTGACTTTGTTTAAATCTTTTTACTTGTTTCTTTGCGCATTTTCGTAGCGAGATTGTTTTGCGCGTTAATGCGCTAACGCTGCATGTTTGTAGTTTAGTTTCATTTAAGTTGCGTTCTTCTGCAAGTGAACGCTAATGTTAGAAAGTTTCAGAGACAGTTTAATTTTCAAGACTTGCATTCAAAGTTCTCGAGACTTGTGATAAACTTTGTTATAATTAAATGCTAATATTTTGAGTCGATCTATAACAATATAATCTTGCGCGTTCATGTTAATGTTACCCTGACGGTCCGCGCGCTCACTTGAACATCGCTCATGTTGCATTTTAAATGTGATGCTGCATGTTTACGCTCCGTCCACATGTTTCCTGTGCTGTCTCTGTCTATCTGTCAGTCCTGCTGCCTTTACAAGTCCATTATTTATAGAATTAAAGTTATTTATGATTAATTTTAAGTTGTGCATGCTTTGAGCCAATACAATTGTTCATTTGTCGGCCACAGCTGCTGTGTGTGTGTGTGTGTGTGTGTGTGTGTGTGGGAGGAGAAACACACGCTACTTTGCACACAAAAAAAATAAAGTTTTTCTCAGAAATCCAGTGTGTAAAACTCTGAATCGCCCCACCTGAGTGCTCACACACACACACACACACACACACACACACACACACACTATAAGGCTGTGAGACTGAGGACGGGTCCCGGGACGGAACATTGCAGACATTAACACTCGGCTCAGCTGCTGACGGCCGAACGCGTTTGACCTTTAGTGACCTGTGAGTGGAGCTGCGCGGAGAACACAACACTCTTTGTGTGTGAGAACATCTGCGTATTTAATAGAGAGGTGTGTCTGGTCTGTTTCCTCTCTCCACACACACACACACACACACACACACACACACACACACACACTTGCATGTTTCCATCAAGTTGTAGTTTTATATAACTTTATATATTAATAATTTGTCTTTCTAAAGTGCTGTTATACTGTAGACTGTGTGTGTGTGTGTGTGTGTGTGTGTGTGAGACATTTTATCGATTTTCAGCATAGTAGCTTTAAGTGAACACTGATGCAGAGACCAGGCCACGCCTCCTTCGTTACAGAGACAGAAGCCACACCTTTTCTGTGATTCATAGGAACAGAGGCCACGCCTCCTTCACCAGCTTTGACAGACAGCCTCACTGATGGGCACCTTGTTTCAAAGACCACGCCCCCTTCATTATGACTGGCAGGAACAAAGGCCACATTTTCTTTTTTTTTTCTTTCTCTCTTTTTTTTAATTAATTGTAATATTGTTAGTGTTTAACTAATAACTCCTGCTAAGAATATTAGGAGGCTAAAGCTAATCTGGTGTTGTGTTTAGCTAAGTGCTACTTAAACCAGTGCTTTAGCTTGTCTGTAGTGTAAGTAGGTGCATAAGTATGATGTCGCGCTCACAAGGTAAAGAGAGAATAGAAAACCTGACGCTTATTAAACACCTGTGATTTAACATAAGCTCCGCCCACTGGTTGCCTTTGGTATTCCTTTGATCCAGATTTAACATTTCTTCCTATTGGGTTCTGTTCCAGTTTTTTTGGATGATCAATAACTTGCTAGGTTCATAGCATGAATACTGTCTTCTTCCCTTTCAGGTGTCGCCACAGCGGATCATCTGCCTCCATCTAACCCTCTCCTCTGCATCCTCTTCTCTCACACCAACTAACTTCATGTCCTCTCTCACTGCATCCATGAATCTCCTCTTTGGTCTTCCTCTAGACCTCCTGCCTGGCAGTTCCAACCTCAGCATCCTTCTACCGATATATTCACCATCTCTCCTCTGAACATGTCCAAACCACCTCAATCTGGCCTCTCGGACTTTATCTCCAAAACATCTCACATGGGTTTTATAAAAAAAAAAAGTCTGATAATTTGGAGATCATGTGACTGATTGTCGGCCGCGAGGGCGAGTCGCACGCAGGCGTTTCAGGGCGGGTACGAGCGTTCGGTCTTTGTTCTTTTGTCCAGGGTTCACTTATCTCTCTCTCTCGGACTGTGTATGTGTTTTAAAGCTGCTCTAATGAGGCCTCTTTCACGCGACGCTTGACTCATTGCTGCTAATAGCGCTGAGACGTTTCCTTTCGGGAGTCGCGGTTCTCGAATCACTGCTCACAGAACGCTTTGATCACAGAGACTTGGAATTTTTAACATAATTCCTTGTAGATTTTTTTCCCTCCTGTCTGAGGTGGAAATGTCAAGTTTTAAAATAGATTTTGGAAGAAACTTTGCGGTCGAGCACGGTTGTGTACTTAACGCTAATTTAGCAGTTCAATAACGAGCAGCTCTTTTAAACATAACTCAGTCGCTAACGTTTCGGGCTAGCTAGCTAATATCTTATATATAAAACATATATTTTGTTTGTGGCTTTGTGTGTTTGCGCAGGCAGTTCCGTCACAGACGTGTCGCAGACGTGTCGCAGACGTGTCGCAGACGTGTCGCAGACGCTCAACACCTGAATGTAACGGTGGGCAGCGCCATCATTGCCTTTTCTATCGCACAGTAAGCGTGTCATAAGAGTTCCTCTGACTATCTGACACACCCATGACGTCCTCCTCACCGACCGTAACGCTCGGCCACATCTACGGCGAACAAGAGTGTTTTTTTCTAAGTGCAGGTTTACTGACATCCCGGATCAGACTGCGACGCGTCTAAAGCGACATTGGAGTAGAGTGAGGAGCGGCAGTCGCGAGCTCCTTTCGCAGGTAGTCGTATCACGCAGGTGTCGGGATCTCACTGGATCAAACATCTAGTCATGGAAGATCCACTAGGGGAAATGTATTCGAACATTTTATCAGCTAAATGTCTAAGAAGCTAAATATTACCTAGCTGTCGAAATCTTAAATTACTTACATGGGTGATGAGTAAATCTATACATTTTATTATAGAACCTGGTAACAGCACAAGCACTATTTTTATTTCATACTTAAGAAGCTTGAAGTAAGCTGCTAGTCACTTAGCTAACTAGCTTGGAAAATTGCTAAAAAGTGTTTAGAAACTAGGTAGGTAATTACAGTAGCGTTTAACTTTGAAAGCTGTAAGTCCCTTAAACCCGCTAGTTAGCTAATGTCGCTTGCTAACTGTGGATAGTTTCTTAATTCATGTACAGCAGTGTTTGATTTTGAAAGATGCTAAGTGCTTAGTTAGCATGACCTAATAAACAGTAGATTAGTAGTTATGTAACTACAGTCGAATTTTCATAAAGTGCTCAACACTTCGCTACACAGTTAGCTAAATAAATTGCTATATGATGGTTAATGTGTTTAATTGCATTACATCCATTAATGTAATATTTTTAACTGCTACTAAAACTAGTGTTAACAGCTTTAACAAATGTTAGCACATGTTTAAGTGTGTATTTGTTTACAATAGCATGCAAGTTGGAAAACTGCTATTCACTTAACTAACTCAATTAGATAGCGAATCAAATTAGCTGAATAAGTGTGTAGAATAATTTAATTATGTTATTGTCCCATTTCAGCAGACTTTGCACATTTTTTGCTAGCTAGTAGTTTAAAAAATATATATAATAAAATTTTTTATATATATATATATATATATATATATATATATATATATATATATATATATATATATATATATTTGCTAATGTAAATAAACAACTGTTAAACAAGGCTTTAGTAAATGTTTCAATAGTTCTAGCTTGCTGGATATTAATACTTACTAAGCAGTGTTTAGCAGCTAGTTATTTACAGGAGTTTGTACGTTTGAAAGCCGCTAATCACTTTGCTAGCTAGTTTGCCACTGTTAATTTGTAACTGGCGTTAGCTCTTTAATTACAGTAGTGTGCTAGAACTGCTTGATAAGTAGTTTTAATTACTTTATGCCAGAATTATATAATTATAAACTTTGTGAATACAAAAACACTTGCTAGTAGTTAATTAGCGAAGGTTAACTATCTGTCTTGCTAGGTGTTTTGAGTTGTGTGCAGTTTTAATATCTTTAATATTAATCGTAGTAGCGCGCGGGAGGTTGGGTGAAGGTGGTGATCAGGTCACGGAGTTT
>CM060113.1:42212371-42227371 GCA_030522415.1 Channallabes apus
TGTGGTTTTCTGCAACTATCTGCCTGTCCAACTGTCTTTTTGTCCACACAGGTGTCTCTCTGTATCTAACTGCTCTTCTGCTTCATCCAGCTGTCTGTCTGTGTTTCTGTCTCTCTACCCTACCTGTGTGTCTGTGTATCTGTCTGTCTCTCAGTGATGAGTTTCACTTCTGCAGAAAAACATCCGGCTGAACTAGTCTCGGTTTGAGGACGCTCTCTGTCCTTTCACTCCTCCTAAAATAAACATTTTCTTTTTGGTGACGTGTGATGGATTGATTTCGCGACCCTCGCCAGGGTTAAAGAGCCGGAGCTCAAAGCCTCGACTCTTCTCTCCCCTCTGATTGGTGGAGCCGGGATGTTCAGAGGGTGAGTGGGAGGAGTTTAGTCAGCAGAGTCCCTGTGTTATCAGACGTGTTGCTCTGTGTGTGTGTGTGAGTGTGTGTGTGTGTGTTTACACCAGCTGTTCTCGCTGAGTGTGGATTACTGGCGAAGGCACCGAGTCGCATCGAGGACGTTCACGCTCAGAGGTGCAGTAACGGTCGTTATGCTAATCCTCACCTTAACTAGCGCTAACTAGCGGTGATTACAGTAGCAGCTGTGAGTAGCGGGAGCTGTATAAATAGTGTCATTAATATTAGCAACAGAGTTAATGTGTGTGTGTGTATATATGTGTGTGTGTGTGTGTGTGTGTATATATGTGTGTGTGTGTGTGTGTGTGTATAATCAGGGCTTGGGAAGTATTTAAGGAGCCGCATGGTTGTGGATTTCTCCTGGAGTTCCTGGACGAGTTCCTGCTCGTGCTGCGCAGACGTACACGCTAACGACGCTCGGTTATTTTCTTTATTTGTTTTTACTCTTGACGTTTCTAAATTGTGTTTTCATCCTTTTGAGCGTTTAGCTTCAGTATTGTCGTCGTCACTGACCTGCTGCTGGAGCCACGTAAATGTCTAACCTTTTCTGTGTCCTAAGTCCGGACATACAGGTTTGTGTTTAAACATCATTAATATTTAGTTCAGCTCGCTCCTGCAGACGGAAGTACAGACACTGGAACAGGAATTAAAAAGGCGTCTAGCTCTGTGCCAGGGGAACGTAAACTCGCCCGACTTCCTGGGTTTCTAAAAAGGTCCTGAAATTAATCACACAAAAAAAATTTTAATAAAAAAGTGGTTTGTTTATGGGAAGATTTTGAGGAATCGTCCTTTAGGAGGAGAAAAAAACGAAACAAAAATAAACACGTGAACTTTGTTCAGGACACCAGGAACTTTTTCTAAAATCCGGGAACATCAGCTAAAGAAGCAGGTTCGAGAAGCCCTTGCAGAACATTTGTGGTGTCATGAAAATACTTAAAACATTTCTCTTTAAAAGTTTCTGGGAAGCCAAAGGAAATTAGTTTAAAAAAAAAAAAAGATTTACATATTAAAAAAAAGAAAAGTTAAATATCTTTGGGGGGGGGGGGGTGTGGAGGGTGTTTAAAATTCAGAAATGTTTCTTTAACTTACTTGAAATACTTTGGGTTCCTAAAAAGGTTCCTAGTTTTCCTCTTAAAGACATCTGATAAAAGGTTCCTGAGTTTCTTAAAATTTTTATTTTCTCCAATTTTCTTTAAAATGTTATTTATGTAGTGGCACCACAAAGGTTCTTAGATTTAAGAAAAAAAGTTCCTGGTGTCCTGAACAAAGTTCACGTGTTTATTGTTGATTCCTCAAAATCTTCTCATAAAGAGTTTCGAGTTCCTGAAACCCTAAAAATAGTTCCCATAAAGGGAGAAACCTGAAAGAGCTCTTGCGAAGGTTACATTTATTATTATTTTTTATGGTTCCTGCAACATGTCAGTTCTTCACTTGTTCAGCTTCTATTAGCGCTTGTAGTGTACAGGGTCATGGGGCGGGGCCGGAATCGGTCACAGGGTCCACACACACACACACACACACACACACACACACACACACACACACAGACACACACTATGGGCAATTTGGGGACCCCAGTTAGCCTGACCTACATGTCTTTGGACTGCGGGAGGAAACCGGAGTACCCGGAGGAGAACACGCAAACTCCAGACACACAGACCCGAGAGGTGGGAATCGAACCCGGAACCTGGGGGCGCGAGGCCACATCGCTTAACCTCTGTACCGTCTACCGTATCAGTTCTTGATGTACTAAAAACAAAAAACAAAACAAACTAACATACAAAAATGTCCTGAAATCTCAGACTCCTGGGTTCCTGATGTTTTTTCAGTTTCTGACCAAAGTTTCTCTGGAGAAGCAGAAAATAAGATTTTTAGAAGGTTTCTAAATGTTCTGAGTATCTCCACAGAGAAAGTGTGACTGTATCTTTTACTGATTGTCTTTCTAGGAAAGATGTGTGTGTGTGTGTGTGTGTGTGTGTGTCTCTGTTCTTGCTGCTGCTCCTGTGGGAACAGATACACACTTATGCTGGGTTGTTTGTGATTTGTGAACTCTCGGTTAGATCTGGTGTGTGTGTGTGTGTGTGTGTGTGTGTTTTCTCCTCAGACTCCAGTCCTCATGAGACGCTGCTGCACTTCGCAGCTCGCCGAGGTCTCCGCAAGGTGGCGCTGTTCCTCCTGCAGCAGCCAGGGGGCCACGACGCGCTGCGGCTCAACAACAAACACGGGGACTCGCCAGCACGTGTAGCGCAGAGCCGAGGACACACACACCTACAGCACCTGCTCTCAGAGTCAGTACACACACACACACACACACACACACACACACACACACACACACCTACAGCACCTGCTCTCAGAGTCAGTACACACACACACACACACACACACACACACCTACAGCACCTGCTCTCAGAGTCAGTACACACACACACACACACACACACACACACCTACAGCACCTGCTCTCAGAGTCAGTACACACACACACACACACACACACACACACACACACACACACCTACAGCACCTGCTCTCAGAGTCAGTACACACACACACACACACACACACACACACACACACACACCTACAGCACCTGCTCTCAGAGTCAGTACACACACACACACACACACACACACACACACACACACACACACCTACAGCACCTGCTCTCAGAGTCAGTACACACACACACACACACACACACACACACACACCTACAGCACCTGCTCTCAGAGTCAGTACACACACACACACACACACACACACACACACACACACACACACCTACAGCACCTGCTCTCAGAGTCAGTACACACACACACACACACACACACACACACCTACAGCACCTGCTCTCAGAGTCAGTACACACACACACACACACACACACACACACACACACCTACAGCACCTGCTCTCAGAGTCAGTACACACACACACACACACACACACACACACACACACACACACACCTACAGCACCTGCTCTCAGAGTCAGTACACACACACACACACACACACACACACACACACCTACAGCACCTGCTCTCAGAGTCAGTACACACACACACACACACACACACACACACACACACACCTACAGCACCTGCTCTCAGAGTCAGTACACACGCACACACACACACACACCTACAGCACCTGCTCTCAGAGTCAGTACACACACACACACACACATATACACACACACACACACACACACCTACAGCACCTGCTCTCAGAGTCAGTACACACACACACACACACACACACTGCATGCACACACACACACACTGCATGCACACACACACACACTGCATGCACACACACACACACTGCATGCACACACACACACACTGCATGCACACACTACACACACACACACTGCATGCACACACACACACACACTGCACACACACACACACTGCATGCACACACACACACACTGCATGCACACACACACACACTGCATGCACACACACACACACTGCATGCACACACTGCACACACACACACACTGCATGCACACACTACACACACACACACTGCACGCACACACACACACACACACTGCACACACACACACACACACACACACACTGCACACACGCACTGCACACACACACACACACACACTGCACACACACACACACACACACACACACACACACACACACACACACACACTGCACACACACACACACTGCATGCACACACTACACACACACACACTGCATGCACACACACACACACACTGCACACACACACACACACACACACTGCACACACACACACACACACACTGCACACACACTGCACACACACTGCACACACACACACACACACACACACACACACACACTGCACACACACACACACTGCACACACACACACACTGCACACACACACACACACACTGCACACACACACACACACTGCACACACACACACACACTGCACACACACACTGCACACACACACACACTGCACACACACACACACACACACTGCACACACACACACACACTGCACACACACACTGCACACACACACACACACTGCACACACACACACACTGCACACACACACACTGCACACACACACACACACTGCACACACACACACACACACACACACACACTGCACACACACACTGCACACACACACACACACACACACACACACTGCACACACACACTGCACACACACACACTGCACACACACACACACTGCACACACACACACTGCACACACACACACACTGCACACACACACACTGCACACACACACACACACACACACTGCACACACACACACTGCACACACACACTGCACACACACACACTGCACACACGCACAGCACACACACACACACACACACACTGCACACACACACACACTGCACACACACACACACACACACTGCACACACGCACAGCACACACACACACACACACTACACACACGCACTGCACACACACTGCACACACACACACTGCACACACGCACTGCACACACACACTGCACACACACACACACACTGCACACACACACACACTGCACACACACACTGCACACACACACACACACACACACACACACTGCACACACACACACACACACACTGCACACACACACACACACACTGCACACACACACACACTGCACACACGCACTGCGCACACACACACACACACTGCACACACACACACACTGCACACACACACACACTGCACACACACACACACTGCACACACACACACTGCACACACACACACACTGCACACACACACACTGCACACACACACACACTGCACACACACACTGCACACACACACTGCACACACACACTGCACACACACACACACACACACACACACTCACACACACACTCACACTCACACACACACACACACACACACACACACACACACACACTGCACACACACACACACTCACACACACTGCACACACACACACACACACACACACACACACACACACACACTGCACACACACACACACACACACACACACACACACACACACACACACACACACACAGTATTATTATCAGCGGTGTATTAGATGTTGTGGTCTAGTGATCAGTTATATCTGTTGTAGCTTAACGTCTGTGTGTGGGTGTGTGTGTGTGGGTGTGTGGTGGTTTCAGGGCTGAGTTCATTCTGGTCTCTGTGTGTGTGTGTGTGTGTGTGTGTGTGTGTGTGTGTGTGTGTGTTTGGTAAAACTGTGTGTTTAGTAGGTGTGTCTGCGTCAGTGTGTGTCCTTGTATAGTGCAGGCATGTTTTTTCCGTGTGTGTGTGTGTGTGTGTGTGTGTGTGTGTGTGTGTGTGTGTGTGTGTGGTTAGCACACGCTAGCTGTTTTTGTACACTTGGTGATTTAACATTGAGCACTAATTTGGCGGCCAGCCAACAGCTAACTCAGTCACCCGTCCTGTATGAAACAGGAAGTTACCTGGTGTGTGTGTGTGTGTGTGTGTGTGTATGTATGTGTGTGTGTGTATGTATGTGCGTGTGTGTGTGTATGTATGTATGTCTGTGTGTGTACGTGAGATTTATTTATATATATATATATATATATATATATTAGTATTTCCTTCTTATTTAATTTTTTTAAAGAATTTAAAAAATCTATATATTTTTTAATAAATAATTTTAATATTTATGTTTTTGTTAAATTGCGTTTTTTGTTTTTAATTTAGCTTTAATAGATAATAAAAAAAGTAATTAAATGAAGCGAGTGGGATTAAAGTGCGGCCTTGAATTTAGCACTTTTTCTTTTTCTTTCTCTGCCGCGTGTTTAGCAGAAGTGTTTATTTCCTCGTATTGTTCAGTCGAACCGGTTTTCTGGCTTCAGAAAACATACTGCTTGCACGTGCGATGAACGACTGCGCGTAACCCACCACACACACACACACACACACACACAAACCTGGATTCAAAATTACAGTAACACTGCTAAATGAAAGAGCATCCAGCTTGTGCTTTACACTTGTGTGTGTGTGTGTGTGTGTGTGTGTGTGTGTTGAAGCTGCTGTGACTGACAGCGAGTGTGTTATGAGAGAGAGAGGTGTGGTTGTGTTTAGGTGTTGAAGGTGTGGTGCCTCTGAATCACCTGGGTGTTCTGTGTGTGTGTGTGTGTGTGTGTGTGTGTGTGTGTGTGTGTGTGCGCTAGGCTTGAGAAATCACCGCACCTTGAAACGAAAACACCCAGACGGTGTCACCCAGCAGGCCGCGCGTTCCTGCACCACCCGAGGCTGAACACCTTCACGCTGACGGTGGAGCGCGAGTCGGACGCAGAGCCGCCGGACCTGAGCCGAGACGTGGACGAGCTCCGCCGCTACGTGCGCGCTCACGGGAGCAACAAGGTAATCACCAGCGAGTAGCGTCAGGTCTGAGCCGAGCGGTTATAAAGGAGCGCGGGGCGTGTGTGAGCGCGTGTGATGGATGGTCGAGCGGTGAGTCATCTGCTGCGCGGTACTGCGGGTTCCCGCGCCGCGGCACCACACGTAGATACACACTTTGTACATACACTACCTCTGTGTGAGTGTGTGTGTGTGTGTGTGTGTGTGTGTGTGAGTGTGAGAGAGTGTGTGTGTGAGCTTGTTAACACTTTGTCAGGTTTAATGTTTCTCTGTTGCTACGTCTCTTCAGTCCTTTTCCTTTAGTTGTAGTAAAAGTTCTGGCACCCAGAACCCCCTCATCAGAATGTGATCACTCGGAGAAGGCGGGGCTATTAGCATTTCTCTTGCTTCTGATTGGTTGAGAACGTATCAGTGAAATCAGTGTTACTTCTCACCACTTTAACCTAATTTTTATACTTCATTTTTTTTTGTGTTGTTAATAATAAAGATAAAAATATTATTAAATTTTTTTTTTTTACTTTTATAGATAAGAGAGATCTCGTTGCCGAGACGGACGATCAGATGGAGATTTCTTTTTAAGATGCAGTTTTTATTTTTATATCTTATCTCATCTTGTTTGTTCACTTTGTGAAGTTTAGTTTTGTGATGTTCTCAAGGTCTTTACAGTTTACATGATGTAGAAGTTAATTTATTTAAGTTAAACAAAGAAATAAAAAACTGCATGTAGGAATATATTTAAATTTGTAGTTTTAATACTTGACTTTATTTCATTCATTAGAACCAAAGAGTATTTATTGATTCATTACATTGTGGTTTCCTTCATTTCAATCTGACAGAAGCCGTATGAGATCAGCCTTTTAGTACAAATTCTTCATTTTTCTTTTTCATTTTCTTTTCTCTTCCTTTCCACTTGTTTTCTGTTTGAAATGATCCCCATTTGATAATTTTTTTACTAATTTTATCTCATGCCCTAGTCTCACTATCACTCCGTCTCTCTCTTTCGTCAGGGAGGACCTCGGAAGCAGTGGCAGCCGTTTCCGCTCATCCTGAGCCGCGATTTCGTAGATGATTTGCAGACCGTTGCGGTGACTCCCTCTGACAACCCCACCCTCCAAAAACCACCGGTGTGTGAGCTTCAGGAAGTCGGAGGTGAGAAAGAAAGCAGCGAGCTCTCCAAGTGCCCGAATGGCAGCGCCCGATCCGCGGTGGGTGAAGCGCCAGCGTCCAGCGAAGACTCGGATTCTGGGAAGGGGACTTTGCGGTTAGAGGGTGAGGGAGTGTGTGCGGAGAAGCCGGAGGACTGTGCGGCTGTCGGCGCCGCTTCCTGTGGAGAGCAGCAGCAGCAGGAGGAAGCAGATAGCGAGTCGAGAGTAATCAGGGAGGCGCCTCGTACACAGAGGAGTCACGCTGTATCCGAGACAAAGAGTTTTCATAAAATCCAATCTGGCAACAAAGAGGAGGGAACGATGGGTCAAAATCAGGGACTCCTCCCCGAGAACAACGAAAACAAGGCGAGAGGGGACTTACCAGAGGAAAGGGAAGGAGAGCGTAACTCCTCCAAGCTGGAAACTTTCTTACTGAGTCGGAGCACAAAACCGCTTGATGCCCAAACGAACGGTGAAAAACGCTCCAGGTTTTACAGAACTTTGGACGTTAATGTCACGGAGAAAGGGGAGGAGATCCAGGAAGCAGGAAACGTCAACGATCCGATATCCGAGTCCACAGGCTGGACAAAAGGGGATCAGGACGTGAGCGGAGGTTTGGATTCTTTAAGTTTCAGACCCAACATGGCTCCGGGACCGGTCCACAACATACGTCTCGAACCGTCTCAGGTTCTCACGACCACAGCTGACCAAGCTGAGCCTCCGCCAGAGACGGTGTCCGAACAGGTGAGTTCAGATTCTGTAAAAGAACCTCCATCTTGTGATGTCACTGATGCACCAGGACAATCTGACCGATTAGTGCTTGATGAAGGTGCTGAAGAAATCCAAGTTGATCAGACCGTAGTACCTGAAACGGAGCAACATTTCTTAACAGCATCAGAAAATTATCTCCAACCTGTCATCTCTCCAGGAATGTCAGAAGAAACTTCACAAACACTTACTACGGCTTATTGTGGAGGTCAGGAACCTTCTCAGGAGCATAGTGAACCACAATCTGATGCCAAAGACTCTGACATCATGGATACCATGGACCAGAGCCAAAATCCAGTAAGATCACAAAGTCCAATCTCAAGTTTTGTTAACCAAATTTTAACAGATCCTCAAGAATTCATGGTGTTCGATTCATCCGTTGAACAAAGTGGATTAGAAACAAAACCTCAACGGGAACCGCAATCATTTCAAACACCTCCAGAGTCACCCTGTGAGTTTTTTTCAATAGATGGTTTAATCATACCATTCGTTTCCGTTAAATCACCATGCTCAGCTTCTCTGGAACTTGGTCAGTCTGCAGGTTCAAGAGAGACCATGGAGGAGGCTGAGAAGGTGGAAACCAATCTACTTGAGATGTGTGAAGGTTCTAAAAAGTCACCTGTGACAATACTGTGTGGTTCTTTTTCCAAACTGACAATCAAGGGAAGTCCGCATGATCCCCAGCTTCACCGTTCAACCTCAGACACCACGGAGACAACAGAAACAAGTGCACTTCCTGGAGATTCTGAAAGCTCCACTGCTCATCCTTCGGTGATGCAGGAGACCAAGAAGGAGGTTATAAAGTTAGAATCAAAGCTGTTTGAGAACTGTGAGAGATCAGAACCATCACAGATAATATCTGAGGAGAACCTAAGAGAGACAGCATTGACTGCACTCGATGTAGGTTCTGAAGCACCAAATGACACGGATGTTCAGGAGGCATGCATGATGATGCCTGCAAAACTTGGTGAGACCCCAGAAATGTCATTGCCACCGTGTAACACACCATCTCAGTCTCCTTCTGTGTCTGAGAACTTTACCGACCCTCATTCTGTGGAGAGTGACACAACATCTGAAGATCCAAAGTCTGAGCTCAACACCTCTACAGAGACGGTTGTAGAAACATCTCCGGGCTCACATCTTGAAGTAAGCACCTTTGAGGAAAGCATCCTCCAAAAATTAGACGCTGTAACCTTTGAGGAGCACGTTGGTGGAACAAGTCTTGAACTTCATCATAATCTCGTCACTTCCTCTGGGGAGACAATTGTAGAAACATCTCCTGAGCCACTTCCTGAGGTTAAAACCCCTGAGGAAAACATTCAAGATCAACAAGCTGAGGTGATGATCTTAAATGAGGATGTAAGTGGAACATCTTTGGATCTCAATCATGATTCCTCTTCCTTTGTGGAAACAATTGGAGAAGCGTCTCTTCCTCCACTTCCTGAGGTTGAAGAAAGCGTCCAACAAACTGAGAAGAGCATAAATGACCCTCATGACCCCAAACATGAGGGCATGTCCTCTGAAGAGAGCATTAGAGGAACTCTTGGCTTTTATCAAGATCTGGCAATCAGAGACGAATCTTTTAACCTACTTCCTGAGGTTAGCAGCTCAGAAGAAAATGTTCTACACCATCCACTTGAGGCATTAGAGGAGAGTGTTAGAGGAACATCTCTTGACCTTCCCATGCCCTTTGAGGAAACAATCAGAATAACGTCACTTGGCCCATGTTCAGAGGGAGATCTGAGTTCTGAGGAAAATGTTCTAGATCAACAGCTGGAGGCCACGATGTGTGAGAGGAGTGAGAAAGGAACGTCTCAAGACCACAAACCTGAGGTTCTGACGTCAGAGACAGGCATTCAAAACCTACAACATGAAGAAACAACTCTTGATCATCAGCCTGTGGACACAACCTTGGAGGAGAGCATTAGAGAAACACCTGATCACAACCAATTTGAGGAGACCACCAGTGAGAAATGCCTCGGAATAGAATGTCCGGAACTTGAGGATACCCGTCTTCCTGAAACTCCAGTTTGTACTGAGACTGGAATTCTGGATGCCCATGTTTCTGTTAACGATTCAGGTTTGGCTTTGGAGAACATTTCCACCTCTGTCTCCGACCAGCCAATGGATCTGAGCTCCGTGATGGATCAGGATAGTGGCACGGGCTTGGAGATGGATGCCGGCTCTCCCGTAGAAACGGATAGTGGTTTAATCCAGGACCTGTCGAGTGCTGGAGTTTGTGAAAGTGGGTCTCTGGATGAGGAGCACAGTCACACGGAGGAGGAACATGGAGAGGAACCGAAGGAGGAACAAGTAGCAGGTGAGAAGAGAGTTTGATATTAGTTCTATATAAGCAGGTAGACATTTAATCGTGTCTGTTTATACACTGCTCTCGTTTGCGTCTCGCGCGGTTCTTTTAGTCGTCTCTCTTCTCCTTGTTCACCTTCACCTCAATGCCGTCGCGTCTCAGAATAGCTTCAGTTTGTCATTTAAAACAAAGAACAAAGCTCTGGAGTGGAGACGTGGACGCTGCGCAGACGGAAAGCTCTTATCACACTCGCTCAGACGCGGCCGTAAAAAAATTAAATAAAAGAGCGAGCATTGTTTATGCGGAATTTATTTCTATTTTCAGTCCAGGCGTCCCCGATTTCATCACTCCAGTAGAAGGTCGAGTCCCCCAGCGCTGGTCCGTTCCTATGGAAACGTGCGGTGATGTAGATGATCGATGAGTCTGTTAGCTGACGGAGTGTCTAATCAGCACATCACTGGCAGTCCAGGGGGCGTTACAGAGACGATTCGAATTATTGTTTTTATTATTTTGTAGCTGTATTTTTGTTGCGTCTGTTCTTTTATCATCACATCACACAATTCAGGACTTTTATTAATATCTCATGTTTACCTTTGAAGACGTGTTCAGCTTATCGTTTAATTCTTTTCATGTGTACAAGAAATAAAGAGACATGAAAAGCTTCTCGCGAGTGTAACTATAAAATATAAATACGACAGAAATTAAGAACCGTTTTTGTTTAGAGACATGCATGATGCACAGAATATTAATTTATGCAAATTTATGTAAATGCATACAAAAACAATCCCTCACTCTGCTGCCCTGTGTGACCTCAAGTCTTTTAATCGTAGAATCTTTTCTCAATGTTTATTTGTGTCTCGCTCTCCTCAGCAACAAAGATCATAACCAGCAGTAGTCATGTGACCATTCAGGGAAATATTAAAGAGACTTCCTTCTTTCAAACCGTGTCACGTTATTTCATGTTATTAAGTCATGTTGAAATTTAAATAATCATTCATCAGAATAATTCAACCTTCGTTACGACTCTGTGGTGAAACATAAGCGGAGTTCGTCTTCAACTCGGAGATTATTTGAGATTTAACTTCAGGTTTATTATAATTATAGATAATGCTGAGCGATTAATCGTGCGAAAGCTTTAATCCAGACCTGTGTGATTTATTTAGTATTTATTCATTAGGAATTTGTGGTTTGTCAATAATTTAAAGTATTTGTTTATATTTTTTAAATAATTTTAAGATGATAAATAAATATCTGCAAACATCCCCTTAATGAGATCATAACTTATTTATTTCTGTTAACCTCGATAAATACAACTGAATACCAAACTGGTAGATTTAATAGTTACATGTCGCAGTTTACATCACAATCATGATGTCACTAATAATCACAATAATCACAATGAGCTCCTTTTTATTAAATCGTGCAGCTTTGAATATTTGTTTCAACAGAGCTTTCGTCACCGTCACACTGATACAGATTATAGTTTAGAGAAATAATAACTAAATTAATAATAATAATAATAATAATAATAATAATAAAGGAATACACAGTCACAAACAGTTTAAGCTGAACAGAATGAAATGAAATAGATACACTGAGAATGTTGAGAATGATTTTTGATATGAGATGCATCATATTTTTTGTGATGTATATAACATAATCAATTACTTTTCTTTTTTTCCATTTAAAATATTTTTGTGTGGTTTAATTAAAAATAAGTATGTAGCAAAACTTGTAAATTAAAATCTTTAAAATAAAGTAAAACAATTTTAACATTTAAATTTTTTATGTCTGGAAAATGAATGCGTTTAATAATAAACGTCCTCACGATATCTCAGAAAAGTGAGTTGAAACTTTCCGTGACTGTGTTGTTATTTATTATTTATCATTAATCTGACACTCTCATCACATCTCAAGGCCACGCCCACTTTTGGACCTCTCCGTTCTTTATAATCACTCGGCGCTTGTCGAGCACGCTAGGCTAATCAGGTAGCTGAGATGGTGGGAGCGTCGTCATGGTTACAGTGTTTTTGTGGGTTTTATCAGATCAGAGAGTTTAGTTAAAATAAACAGAGTGTAAAAGCAGCATAACTCGACACTACAGTCTCACACAGAGCGAATAGTACAGCTTTGGCTCCGCCCACTAGCTAACGAGAGGGAGATCACCAACAAACAAACCAAAAGAAAATTATTAAATAAAATGTATTTATCTGTTTATTTTGACTGATGGAGCTTAAACTATTTAGACTCGGTTCATAAACAACATCAAAGAAAATGATGAATTTCCACAGAACAACTGCAGCTTGTATCAATCCAGCCAGTGTTTAATATTCAGGAAAAAAACACACATTAGATAATATAATATAATATAATATAATATAATATAATATAATATAATGTAATGTAATGTAATGTTTAATGTTTTCCCTTTGATGTTTATCCACTTTTCCATCTTTATGTAAAAGCAGTTAGAAGTAGATTTGTGTCTCGCAGGAGAGATTCTGGTGCTGATGTTCACTAACGGATCGGACCTTTAGCCTCCGGCCCCGCCCCGTCTGATCCCGAGTCCCGCCCCTCAGAGTGACGTACCGCGAGGAGACATGAGGGGAAATCTAATGCACACGCTTCAACAATCGTGCGTGTGCGTGTGCGTGTGTGTGTGTGTGTGTGCGTGTGTGTGTGTGTGTGTGTGTTTAGGTGTGGGTTTCATTGTCACGGTTTCACTTTGATTAACTGAGCACATATTGTTCATATAAAGTTAATGAATCACACAGATATCGCCACAGCGTCTTGTGTAAGTAGTGTGTGTGTGTGTGTGTGTGTGTGTGTGTGTGTGTGTGTGTGTGTGTGTGTGTGTGTGTGTGTGTGTGTGTGGAATATGACTGTAGTGAGTCTGAAAACTTCCTGAAACCGAGCCGAAGAGGAACCAGGGAACGGGAAAGAGGAAGTGTGTCGCGTTCGCATGAGGAGCAAAACAAGCTTAGCATCGCGCACTCGCGTATAAGCAGCGATCTCTCTCTCTCTCTCTCTCTGTGTGTGTGTGTGTGTGTGTGTGTGTGTGTGTGTGTGTGTGTGTGTGAGAGAGAGAGTCAAACGGAGGGCTGGTGATGCACCACTCTGAATGTTGTATTCTTTCTTTATTTTTATTTATTAAACTTGCGTACTGGAGCGAGCGCATTAATATAAATCTGCGCGACTGTCAGAGAGAATTAATCAACACCTTCTGACCAATCAGAGTGCAGAACCGACAGTGATGCTGATACAGGACGCAGTATTGTGCTGTGGGGAAGCGATGATGATGATGATGAAGATTAAGATTAATAAATCGTTCATACTGTAACGTTTCTTGTAATTTATTAAACAGTTAGATGAGGAAGGAGTCTCCAGTCCGAGTGCTGAGTTACAGTCAGATGTAAAGCTGGAACTATTTTACATTTTATTTTAAAAACTGGATGTGATTTTAGCAGGAACCTGTTTAGGCTTTTGTACTAGTGTGTGTGTGTGTGTGTGTGTGTGTGTGTGTGTGTGTGTGTGTGTGTGAGTCCAGAAGAAGGAAGAAAGCCAGACGTCTCACTTTGACAGTCTATAAATCGCCTCGTCGCTGACTGATGACGTCACACTCGACACGTGCAGAGGCACAAAATCACTCGTCTGCTTGTTCGTATTCAAGTCACATGACCACGTTAGCAGCTAAATATCTGCTTTACTACCACATACTGTATGAAAATGATTCAGGTCCGAACGGAAAAACATCAGATTTGTGCGATCAGACAAAACTAATAAAAATCAGATCTGTCTCACTTCAGGTTTAAAAATAAATGTGGTTCAGGCCGGTGATGTGGATTCAGCGTAATTGTACAGATGTTTTTGCTTTTTAAAGCTTTTACCGGAAAACATCTCTTTTTAATTTAAGCAACAGTTTTTACAGGTCATGTGCTTCCCGGAGCTTACACACCCGTCTTAGTGTCAATACTCATAAAGAAATGTCAAT
>CM060113.1:42234871-42247371 GCA_030522415.1 Channallabes apus
TCTTTATTATTATTATTATTTATTATTATTATTATTATTATTTTTTTTTTTAGTAAGTTATGAACATTCCGGTTCCGCTGTGTCTCACTGTCCCTCAGGTTCTCACACTCGGACACACACTCTCCAGCGAGTGTAGCAGTGCCGCCTTCTCCTATAATGATTCTCATTTTTTCACCTTCTGTTAATTTGGAGTAATTTGGGATTTTGTGAGTGATGATGATCTCAGTGAAGTTGCTCCTTATATGTTGATATTTTTGGCAGTAAAGAAGGAAGTGCATCTCCGTCTCGACCTCACCGCTCGTACACTGAGCACACAGTCTCTGCTCTCTGGGCTCCAGGTTCTCCTGTGTCTCCTCCGTCTCTACAGCCAGACGGTGTCCCTCAGCCTGTACCTGGTCAGGATCCGTCTCTGCTTTATATCTCTGACGGTGAAGAGACACTCTGCCGGTTCCTCCTCTCTCTCTTTAGGGCCCGATAGCAGTGTAGTCTGGACTGGGTTTGGGTCTGACTGTCCCAGTGCTGCAGATACTCTCTCCTCATCTGATCAGTGTGTGTGTGTGTGATCCTGATGAGACTGTGGTGAGCAGTGCTGCTCTGAGACTGCAGTGTGTTAGGGGTTAGTGTGTTAGTGAGTCTCAGGACCAGCTGACAGAGGGGACTGGGTTTAGGCCCGAGCTCTCGGGTTCTCAGTGCTTCGTACTGCAGGGGGTTTTCATTACTCACTTTAAGGTGTTTATAGAATTTTACTGCTCTTTTCTGGACGGCTATAATCAGCGGGAATCGGCCTAATTCTGCCCTACATGCGTTAATTGGTGTTTTTCTCTGAACTTTGAGGAGATTTCTACAGAATTCTGCATGCAGGGACTCTGTGGGATGTTTGTCCCAGCGAGTGTAGTCGTGTTTACTGAGTCGACCCCAGACCTCACATCCGTACAGCGCAATAGGTGCGATGATGCTATCAACACATTTTACACCAGATTCTAATTGGGATGTGTATTCTGTAGAATCTTTTCTTAATTGCATATAGAGCTCTTCGTGCTTTTTCTTTCACTGCATTCACTCCCAGATCGAAGCCTCCGGAGGCGCTGAGTTTCAGTCCCAGGTAGTCGTAATGTAACGTGTGTTCTAGGATGGAGTTTCCCAGAGTGAACATGTGTCTGTTTATCTGAGATCTGGCCTTTTTTTGGAAGATGATAATTTTGGTTTTTGCTAGATTGACTGTCAGGGCCCAGTTCTGACAGAACCGCTCCAGCAGGTCCAGGTGCCGCTGCAAGCTTGAAGTTTGGATTGGCAGAGTAGCCTGAGTGCACTGTCAGTGGTGGGACACCAGAACTTTGCGACTCTGTGTGTGGGGAACAGCTTTCTGTGATTTAAAAATTTGCCATTGGAATCTATGAGAATTGCAGTCTTGGGGTGTTGTGGATGGTTGGTAGGCTGGATTGTGGGTTGGTTGGTTGGTTGGGTGGTTACCTCGCTGGTTGGGGGGTTTGCTAACTGGCTGGTCTGTTGGGTGGCTATTTGACTGGTCGATGTGACGGCTAAATGTCTAGGTAATGGGGCGGCTAAATCTTTGTCTCTCTCTCTCTGTGTCTGTGTCTCTGTCTCTCTGTGTCTCTGTCTTTTTGTGTCTCTCTCTCTTTGTGTCTCTCTCTCTTTGTGTCTCTGTCTCTTTGTGTCTCTCTCTCTTTGTGTCTCTCTCTCTTTGTGTCTCTGTCTCTTTGTGTCTCTTTGTGTCTCTCTGTCTCTCTCTCTGTGTCTCTCTCTCTGTGTCTCTGTCTCTTTGTGTCTCTCTCTCTTTGTGTCTCTCTCTCTTTGTGTCTCTCTGTCTCTCTCTGTGTCTCTGTCTCTCTGTGTCTCTCTCTCTGTGTCTCTGTCTCTTTGTGTCTCTCTCTCTTTGTGTCTCTCTCTCTTTGTGTCTCTCTGTGTCTCTCTCTCTCTCTGTCTCTCTCTGTGTCTCTGTCTCTCTGTGTCTCTCTCTCTGTGTCTCTGTCTCTTTGTGTCTCTCTCTCTCTGTGTCTCTGTCTCTTTGTGTCTCTGTCTCTCTGTGTCTCTGTCTCTTTGTGTCTCTCTGTCTCTCTCTGTGTCTCTGTCTCTTTGTGTCTCTCTCTCTTTGTGTCTCTCTCTCTTTGTGTCTCTCTCTGTGTCTCTGTCTCTTTGTGTCTGTCTCTCTCTGTGTCTCTGTCTCTTTGTGTCTCTCTCTCTTTGTGTCTGTCTCTCTCTTTGTGTCTCTCTCTGTGTCTCTGTCTTTCTGTGTCTCTCTCTCTGTTGGCATGTCTCTCTATCTCTGTGTCTCTCTCTCTCTCTCTCTGTCGTTATGTCTCTCTCTGTGTCTCTGTCTCTCTTTGTGTCTCTCTCTGTCTCTCTCTGTCGTTATGTCTCTCTCTCTCTCTCTGTCTCTCTCTCTGTGTGTCTGTCTCTCTCTCTCTGTCTCTCTCTCTCTCTGTCGTTATGTCTCTCTCTCTCTTTGTGTGTCTCTCTCCATCTTTGTCTCTGTCTTTCTGTGTCTCTCTCTCATTCTGTCTCTCTCCGTCTTTGTCTCTGTTTTTCTGTGTGTCTCTCTCTCTGTGTGTGTGTGTGTGTGTGTGTGTGTGTGTGTGTGTGTGTGTGTGTGTGTGTGTGTGTGTGTGTGTGTGGATGCAGGATGGACTGAGACCTGCTGTAGTGGTTGAGTTTGAAGGTTTGGAGCTGAACAGAACTGTGTGTGTGTGTGTGTGTGAGAGAGAGAGAGAGAGAGAGAGAGACTCTGGTGCCATCTAGAGGCTCTAAGGAAAATTTTATTTATTCTTTTTGGCACCATGCCAATGCTAACATGCACAACAAACATTTTAAATTTTAGCAAATAAACATTTAGTTTAATGTCTTTAAAATTGACTTCACTGTATTCTGATTGGTTATGGCGACGTTGTAGGCGGGGCCTGTGCTCTGATTTGATAGTGACATTGTAGGCGGGGCCTGTGGTCTGATTGGTTGCAGTGACGTTGTAGGCGGGGCCTCCTAAGTTCAATCACTGTGAATCAAAACGTTCTTAAATCTGTCACTCAAACAACATCAACCAAATACAATAAAGCAAATCTAAAGGCGTCTTTTAATGTGTGATTAAAGTTATATTTTGAGATTAAAGGGGTTTTAAACTCGTATCTGGCGTCCTGACGGAGACGTGGAAAGATCAGATCGGGCGTGTGTGTGTGTGTGCGCGTGTGTGAGTGTGTGTGTGTGTGTGTGTGTGTGTGTGTGTGTGTGTGTGTGTGTGTGTGTGTGTGTGTGGAGCGAACGGTTAAGAGGGAAAAAAACTGAAAATGTGAAACAGATGGATGAAGAAATGAGAGGAACAAGAGAACTGAATATGAAAAGAGAAAAAGAGGCGAGACAGAGCAAAGGGAGCCAAGAAGGGTGTGTGTGTGTGTGTGTGTGTGTGTGTGTGTGTGTGTGTGTGTTAGAGCAGGGAGAACGAGGAGAGAGAGAGGGGGTGGAAAGGAAGGAGAAAAAGAGAGAGAGAGAGGGAGGTCTGATTCCCGGCGCAGATGTTTTCAGCGGAGACACACACACACACACACACACACACACACACACACAATTGCATTCATGGTGGAATCGTCCGTTCTGTTCTTCTTTCATCTCCACTTTTTGACTCTCGAGGAGATGTACGAGCGACACCGGCGCCGATACACACTGTGGACGAGGGGAGAGCGCACGGAGGATGTGCTGCTGATCAGAGTACGAGAAGTGTGTGTGTGTCTGTGTGTGTGTCTGTGTGTGTGTGTGTGTGTGTGTGTGTGTGTGTGTGTGTGGTGAGGAAAGTTGAGTCCTTGTGTGCGTCCTGTGTAAAGATGGAACGGCAGGACAGACGGAAACTTGTCTGAGATGAAGATACAGTAGTTCACTTGAGGGCGGCATGTCTTTGAAGTGTGTGTGTGTGTGTGTGTGTGTGTGTGTAGTGGGTTGGGGGGGGGGGGTGACTGCACGTGAGTGTGTATGTATGTCCTGGATAGTTATGAGTGTTTGTGTTGAAAGATACACATGTGATAAATGGAGTGTGTGTGTGTGTAGGTTGGGCGACTGTTGTAGATGTGTGTGTGTATTATGGCTGCACGATATTAGGAAAATATACGATATTGTTGTTGAAGACTGCGATAACGATATTTCTTGCGATATAACATTTCCCTATAGAAATGCATTTTTTATTATTATTGCCTATTTTTTTTTTTATTTATTTATATGTAATGATGATACTAAAATAAACAGGTAATAGATATTCGTCTGATGTAATTAAATCTAATTCAGGCTAAAAAGAAACTATATGTCAAGGAAGTTGCAAATATTTAGACTTAAACACTATGAATGACTTAAACCCCTCAGCAGATATTCTGACTTCTGGTTTGCTGTTACTATAAACCTGCCAACACAATATGAATTACTTTCAAACATTACTGTTTATTTACATGTAACCGTGTAACACTCATCAATAGTGTCTTACAACAAGAGCATCTTTTAAACTAAATATTCTCTTTGGCTTGCCTGTTTTTTTTTAAATAAAAATAAATATTATTAAACAAAAATTTAATTTAAAAAATACTATTTGTCACACACATGCACGCACGCACACACACACACACGCGCTCCGCGACCGGCACTAGGACCCGGAAGTAATGCGGGCGCGAACCCGGAAGTATAAGAGGAGTAAACAAACTAGTGCATAGAGCTTAGTCACTGAGTTCACCATGTCGGTTCAGATTGTTTACTTACTGATTCGAGTGTGTGTTTATAGGACGCGGGTTAAATGTGTGTGTTTCCGTTGCTCCCCTTCTGTGAGAGTCCTTAAACTAATTCGCGTGGTTATCCTGCCGACTCGCTTGCTTCCACGTTTGGGTTTACCGTCTATAAAGGGCTAACGGCTAATCGCGGCTAATGGCTAATCGCGGCTAACGGCTAATCACTAAATCTTCTGATCATCCGGGGTTAGTTCGCGACAGAATGAAGTATAAAGATATAAGCGGGTATAAACATAGTAAGGGCCCATCTGATTGGTCAAATTTGGACACACAAATGCTTGGCACATAAAGTATTTATCGCAACTCCTTGCGATATGGTTATCACGCATGCCATTATCGCGATAACGATATTTTTTCGATATATCGTGCAGCCCTAGTCTGAACTGTTCTCTGTCTGTGTGTGTGTGTGCTTTCTGTTTACTTTAAGGTTCCCGTATCTCACACTTCTTGCTGTGACACGTTTCCCAAAATGCCTTTCTGCAGTCACACTATCACTGCTGGTCCAGCGCGAGTGTGTGTCAGTTATTTGTTTGCCTGCTGTTTCTTTAATATGCATCGTTTCTCTCGTCATGATCCTGCATTCAATAAACTCTTTGTCCCAATGAGTGATAATAACATCACTGTTCATCTCCGACACACACACACACACACACACACACACACACACACACACACACAGATGGAAATGGAAATGTCTGGTCTGTTTTCGACATGGTAACACAAACCGAGTGAGAATGTGTGTGTGCGCGATTATGTGGCCAGTGTTTTACTCCTCTCGCACCTCATCAGCGTCCTGATGAGAACTGTTTTAATGTGTTTGTTTTTTCTTTTTTTTGTTGGATTTTTTTTCCCGATTTTCTCCCTAATGTAGTCGTGTCCAATTCCTCCCCGTCACTAGGGGGCTCCACATTAAGGCTACCACTACCACTCAGTCAAGACGGCCGAAGACTATCACGTGTTTCCTCTGAACCATGTGACGCCAGCCGACCGCATCTTTTTCGAACTGCTCGCTCTTGCACCGTTAGGGGCGGAGTAACACACTCGGAGGAAAGCGCTATCCGCCCCTTCCGCATGCGCGAGCTCACAGACGCCCCTGATTGGCTGTAGAGCCGTGATTAATGTGTGAGCGCTAAGTACCTCTCATCCCTCCCCTCTGAGAGAGCTCAGCCAATCAGCTCCCTCTAGACCTCCGGCTGCGAGAGGCTCAGTGTAAACCCCTCAGTGAGGTCGAGAAGCTGCAGCTTTTCCTCTTAAGCTCTGACACTGGAGACTCCTTCCGTGATTGATGTCTCTGGCTCCGCCCACTCCGCATCACCAGAAAACTCGTATTTAATCCAAACGTCTTCTGGTATTTTCTCTCCACAGAAAAACTCGAACCCCTAACCGTCAGAACACAAATCCTGAAGGAGCCTGGAAAATGTCTTACACACACACACACACACACACACACACACACACACACACACACACACACACACACACACACACACACCAAATGGACTAAACTCTGTATGTGTTCCCTCTTTCTCTTTTGCTGTCTCCAGCTGTCTGTTTCTTCTTCCTGTGCCTACACACACACACACACACACACACACACACACACACACACACACACACACACACAGAGAGTATAAGTGGGCTGTGTGTGTGTGAGTCACATGCTCTCAGTAGGCGTTGCATAGAAGGGAAAAATAGACATGATGACGATGATGATGGTTTGCTTTTCCTTTCCTCTGTGTGTGTGTGTGTGTGTGTGTGTGTGTGTGTGTGTGTGTGTGTGTTGAGATCTGTTGTCTTGCAGTTAAATAATAATTTATTGGCGTACACACTGCAGTAACTCTGACTGGGCCGGGGTTTCCACTGACACAGGGCTGGGGTGGGTGTGTGTGGGAGGGAAAAGAGAGAGTGTGTGTGTGTGTGTGTGCGTCTGTGTTGTATTGTTTAGTATAAACAGTGTGTTACTGTAACCATGAGCTCCGAGTGACGCACGTGTCAAACCTCCGACTTCCTCCTGAACATCATCGTGTAACAATTCAGAGAAATTCACTTCCAGTGTCGTTATTCTGTTGTTTCACAGTAAACTGATTATAACGTCATTAAACCTGCTGTCAGACTTGAAGCGCTGCACAGACGTCTAGACCAGACTTTAATGTAGACTTGACCAGACTTTAATGTAGATTTGAGGACCTGGATCTCCAGGCTTCCTGAGGTTCTCCAGGTTTTTGTCTCTCCTCATGTCCACAGTGTCTGAGGAAGGTTTCTGTGTTTGTTAAGACACACATGTGACGTACAGTACACTACAGTATGAACCTTTCAAGAATAAAAACATCTAACTGAAGTCCTGACCCAGTGAGTGACAGCTGCAGATGATGAGAGATGATCAGGCCGGTGATTAGTAACTGCTGAAGCTTGGAACCCTGAGGGTTTGGAACAGACGAGAGGGGAAATGAGGTCGCTGCAGCTGAGGCTGTTACATCGACCACAAGACCAGGCGCTGTGCAGCCTGGCGCAGTCAAACATGTTCCAGTTTCATTTGTTCTAAATCATTTCATTTAGTTTTAAATTACGAATTGAAGGGGGGGGGTCAAGACTTTTACACAGTGCAAGTCTTTATTTCGAGATTTAAAGGACCCGTATTGTGGAGTCAGACTGTGAGAGAGGAGGAACAAGAACATGAGAACAATAACACTCTCCTTTTTGGCTTTTATCTATGTTTTGGGTTTATTCAGGATTTCCCCCCCCCATCTCATGTGACCTCATAAGAAAAGCCCCTCCTCTGGCTTGTTGTTGTTGTTGTTGTTGTCTTCTGTAGAGGGCGTGGCTCAGGACAAGCTTATTTACATAGACACTGAAATGGTGTGTTCACTGAAGAGCCGTGAAACTCGGTCACAGTGGGGCGTGAAGATGCTCTGAGGGGTACTTCAGCTTTGACATTAACACACACACACACACACACACACACACACACACACACACACACACACACACACACACACACACACACACACAGCTTTCTTCTCCAGGTTTTATTTTATTCCTCTTACAGAGTAGCGACACACACGACAGACAGGTGTAAGGATTTGGGGATCAGGTTCTCTATAGTGGGATATCTATAACATAAAGATGGTGTGTGTGTGTGTGTGTGTGTGTGTGTGTGTGTGTGTGTTTCACCACCAGTGATTAAAGTGTGAGCGAGTCAGCGATTTTCCGATATTAAAAGTCATGTTGTTTTCGTCTCCATCATCATTAACCTCCTCGACCCCTAATCGCACCCGACTCAGCTTTTTTTTTATTTATTTATTTTTTTTACTTTTTTCCGTCTGGGTAACTATATTAATTATATTATTGTGTTGTGGGTGTGTGTGTGTGTGTATGTGGATGTGTGTGGTGTTAATTTATGAATTGCTGTCAATTTTGTTCAATTTGATTTACAAATAAAATCATTGTTACATTTTATAATAATAATAATAATAATATGATTATATCATTTATGATTTAATTTATGAATATAATGATTTTTTTTTTTTATTTAAATAGCAAATTTAATCTCACTACAGATTATTTTTACAGTCTTTAGTAATTAAATTATTTGTATTCATCTGTTTTAGTTAAAATTTTATATATAGATATAAAATTTGAAAAAATGTTTAAACAATGGTAAGAAGTTTTCTTGTTTTAATGTTTCTATTAATATTTATTAATGTGTGTGTGTGTGTGTGTGTGTGTGTGTGTGTGTGTGTGCAGATCCACAGGGAGGAGGAGGAGGAGGAGGAGGAGGTGTTGTACTCACTGGATTCTGCAGATCTGAAGCAGGAGTGCAGCAAAGACAGCGCAGAGACGGGTAATCACCCAGCAGTGGTGCAGGGGGCGTGGTCTGGGGGCGTGGTGCAGGGGGCGTGGTCTGGGGTGTGACCGAGCCGAGCGACTGATGATCCGTCTTTAGTTTAAATGATGATTTCGAGCTCCAGAAGTCGCCGATTTAACGCTGGATCAAAGTTCTACTGATTTTCCTTTTCAGTTAGCATTTAGCATTAGCAGCTGTAACACACACACCTGGCCAGAACATCTGGACTGCACTGTTTCCTGTGTGTGTGTGTGTGTGTGTTGTGTGTGTGTGTGTGTGTGTGTGCGTGTGTGTGTGCGTGTTAGTGAGTTTAAATAGAACATTGTATAGTGTCGTATAAGGAAATGAAGCCACACACACACACACACACACACACACACACACACACACACACACACACACACTTGAGCAGAAAGTGGACGTGTTCCTGACCATAACAGCCCGCAGGCTGAATGAGATCATCTGCTTCAGCATTCGATGACATCAACGTCGTGTGTAGAAGGATTACAGGCCGAGCTGCAATACTGCACACACACACACACACACACACACACACACACACACACACACATACACACACCACACACACACACTTATCTTTAGTAAATGTAGTAAATGTTTAGTGGAGTAATTTGAGGTTAATAATTTATTTATATTACATTTCATTAATCTAAAAAAATTATATTGTTATAACATACAGGATTTGTAGAATAGACAAATATTTGTTTGTTTATTTGTTGGTTTGTTTACTCGCCACCACGCAGTACCTTGAACAGTCATAATGTTTTTATTAACACTAGCTGTGCTCGCGACTTTATTCGTGTGGAATTTTATTCGCCTTCTCATCAGCTCGTATTTAAAAACTGTAGAGCGCCATCTGTTGAATTTTGAGATTAACAAATTTTTTTTAAAGGACGATTGAAAAAAAAGTTTTTTTACACGATATGAGGGTGTTTTCCATTTAAATTTCAAAGTAAAATATCGCTTCTTCCCGCGGGCCGATTGTGATGAGACGAAGCCTGTATGTTACCTCGAGCTCGGCCGAACACACCCGTGAAAACCCCATTAAAATTATTTCAGTAGTTTTTAACATGATGCGTGCACAAACAAACGGACACAAAAATTAGAAACATTATCTTCATGTGTTCTGTTCCTCATCTGACGCCTCCACAAATGACACGCCCACTTTACACTTTTATTATGTGTACAGATAAACCAAGGCTTTAATGCTCTCAACAAACAAACCATGATTTTTTAAAATAAATTAATAAAAAAAACATTTTGTTCTTCCAGATGTTCCGCTCGAGAGTGTGTGTCGCTCCGTATCTGCCACCTCGCTGCCCGGGTCCGAGTCCATCAGTGATGGAGACTCGTTGTTTGGGCCCAGACACAACGGATGACTCGGCCTTCAAGCAGGTGTGTGTGTGTGTGTGTGTGTGTGTGTGTGTGTTTGTGTGTGTGTGTGTGTGTGTGTGTGTGCGTGTGTGTGTGTGTGTGTGTGTGTGTTTTCCCCTGGCTACATTTCTGTTTATTTTAATTAGTGAATGTGTGTTTCGCTTTCCTACTTTAATTACCGGGTTGCTTTTCACAGAAAACTCTCTGGCAGACAGAAGTGTATATAAGGTGCAACTTGTGTGTGTACACACACACACACACACACACACACACACACACACACACACACCACTGCTAATAATGATTATTCAGTATGCTTTCTCAAATTGGTGTTTGAGGACTGTGGGTGATGTGAGCAGTGTTGTTATAGTACTATAGTACTGGTCTACATACTGGAATCTGGGTATACTGGTAGGGATGGGAACTTTACAGTACCGGTGTCTAGACTGGAATTCTATACCAGTGGATAATGTTTTTGATTTTAGAATATTTGTTAGAATTCTTTATCTGTGACACCAGTTCAAACTCGGTTTAAGGCTGGGTTGGGAATACCGGGCCGGGTTGAGGGGGGGGGGGGGTTGGGAATACCGGGCCGGGTTGAGGGGGGGGGGGGAAACCTGCCCAGACTGGCACTGGTAACAATGTGGTGATTCCCACGTTTCTGTCTGTCTGCGTTCCTGTCAGAATGAGGACACACTCACCCTCACCCGTGGAATTTCCATGACTGAATCTGTGTCCACTGACGACTCGTCCTTCACACACCCTGTGGGAGAAACAGAAGAAGAGGAGAAGAAAGATCGGCTGATGGAGGTTCTAGAGCGTTCCGCTATTCTTCGCTCTACCAGCCGTTCTCATTCTCCATCCCGGAGACACAGCTGGGGCCCGAGCAAGAACCACGCTGGAGAGGTGGACACGGGCCAGCGCAGGTAAAGTCCTCTTACAGCCCGTTATAGCACCCGGAAACCCCGAGACGGCCGAGAGTAATGTAGACCAGTAATAAGTTCTTATAATACACTTAATGGGTATAACTGGTGCTCATGAGCACGCACTGAGCTTATGATGCACCACAAGGCTGTAAGCTGATGATGTAAAGTCATGTGATCATGTATTACCAGGGCTGTGGGACAGCGTTTATCAAGTCATAACATTAATGACAAGCTTATAACACAATAAGACTTATAATAGTGATTATAAAACTCTATGACTGGTAATGAAGCTTCATCATCATAAGCTGTAAGGCTGATAATAAACCTAGGACTATAATACACTACCAAGTCTGAGTGCTTATGATGCGCTAAATACTAATAGCTTATAATAATATAAAGTATAAAGTCCATAATAAAGCTTATAATGATGTTACTGTGTGACGTGTAATAACGCTTATAATACTGTGTTTATAGTAATTCTTATAAACTGTGTGGTCTTAATAATCTTTATAAGTATGCACACACACACACACACACACACTGCTATGATGTATTAAGAACATTTCTAATATAAAGGACACCGGCTTAAGAGTTTTACATTTCTGACTTTAACACAATCTGTATTAACTTTAACAGAATTTAACCTCGTGTCAACATGTTTAGTTTAATTATTGTTAAATTCCTCAGACTTAATCCACCATCTATCAGCTCGACTGCTGTTTACGTTTCTACTGTACGCATCATAACACAGCATTCATTCATCTCGTTATTCATCTTTATTACAAACAGAATTCCGGAAAAGTTTGGATGTTTTTTTTTTTTTTTTATAAAATGGAAGCTAAAAGACTTTTAAATCAAATGAGCCGATATTTTATTCACAATAGAACATAAATATTTAACCGAGAAATTTTACAATTTTATGCACAAAATGAGCTCATTTCAAATTTCTGGAATTCGGGGTTGTACATTCATTCACATCCATGTTCTCTCTCTCTCTCTGTCTCTCTCTGTCTCCCTCTGTCTCTCTCTCCTATGTCTCTCTCACTCTGTCTCCCTCTGTCTCTCTCTGTCTCTGTCTCTCTGTCTCTCTCTCCCTCTGTCTCTCTGTCTCTCTGTCTCTCACTCCCCCTGTCTCTCTCTCCCTCTCTCTCTGTCTCTCTCCCTCTGTCTCTCTGTCTCTCTCTCTCTCTCTCTCTCTCTCTCTCTCTGTCTCTCTCACTCTGTCTGTCTCTCTCCCTCTGTCTCTCTATCTTCTGTCCCCTGTTGTGGTTCAGTGTGTTGGAGGCTGAGGGGGACAGAAGGTCACTCCAGGTCACAGGAGAAGGTACAGAAGCTCCTCATCTTATTTCATACACTTTCATCACTTTATATTCGATATCGGTTAATATATTGACCCAATTAAACTCCACAGCTGCATTTCTTTTGCCAAAGTCACAAACGAGCACACGGACAGATTTTCATCTAGAAAACTGATCTTTTTTAGAAAGATTTAGTGAAGACACAGAACAGTGAGTCCCCCGGACGGTAGCAAGAAGAGAAAGGAGACGCGTTTAGTTTAGTGCGGTT
>CM060113.1:42254472-42279472 GCA_030522415.1 Channallabes apus
GTTAAAGCGAAGTCTCATCCTTCTTTTGTACCGAACTAAGAGAAGTCTGAGAGGATCTCCAGGAGTGTGTGTTAATGTTCGAGCTGAAACACACCTCCAGTCCAGCACTTTGTTGTTTCTGAAGATCCATCAGGTTCTCCCTCAGTTTCCCCGTCGGGTTCTCCCTCAGTTTCCCCGTAGGGTTCTCCCTCAGTTTGTCCACCTCAGTTTCCCCATCGGGTTCTCCCGTCAGGTTCTCCTTCGGGTTCTCCGTCGGGTTCTCCCTCAGTTTCCCTGTCAGTTTCCCTGTCGGGTTCTCCCTCAGTTTCCCCGTCAGGTTCTCCCTCGGGTTCTCAGTCGTCTAAAATTCAAAGTATTGTTCAGCGAGTCCAAGAAGCAGAGAATAGAATCGAGGTGACTGAAACTACATGCACTGCCAATGAAACCAAGATTCAACATTTGGAAAAACGAGTACGAGACCTGACCGAGCAGGTGGACGACTTGGAAAATCGCGGAAGGAGATGTAATGTGCGCATTATCGGTTTACCGGAGGATACAGAAGGATCAAACCCTGTCAGGTTCTTTGAGAAATGGATACCGGATTACCTCCAGGTGGACACGAAGGCGGGTAAATTGAAGCTGAAAGAGCCCCCCGCTCCCTCGCTCCAAAGCCGGCTCAGGGCGGCCGTCCTCGTCCTGTCATCGTTCGATTTCATAACTTCCAGGACAAACAGAGTGATGACGGCCGCCACGAAGCTCTTCACGCTCAACAGTAAGCAAACATCGTCATCGCGGGATGCAGATGCCCCGAAAATCTCTTTTTTTTGTTTTAATGATTATTCTGCGGCGGTGGTGCAAAAGAGAAGAGCGTTCAACGAGGTTAAAGCTCGTCTTCGAGGCCTGCAGATGGAACCTCCGCTGCTCTACCCGGCCACATTAAGTGTCAAAGTTGGCCGTGAACGCAAGAAGTTTGTCTCTCTGGAGGAGGTGATTTCCTTCCTTGATTCCCGACAAGTGCCGGAGTAAATTGTGGTGTTAATTCCTCAGTGGATATATTCATTCATTCATTCATCTTCTATACCGCTTAATCCTGTGTTCAGGGTCGCGGGGGACCTGGAGCCTATCCCAGGAGACTTCGGGCACTAGGCGGGGTACACCCTGGACAGGATGCCAATCCATCGCAGGGCACACACACATACACACACTCACACCCCCAATCACACACTACGGGCAATTTAGGAACGCCAATTAGCCTAACCTGCATATCTTTGGACTGTGGGAGGAAACCGGAGTACCCGGAGGAAACCCACCAAGCACGGGGAGAACATGCAAACTCCATGCACACAGAGACGGGAATCGAGCCTGGCCGGGGAATCGAACCCAGACCCTGGAGGTGCAAGGCGACAGTGCTAACCACTACACCACCGCGCCTCAGTGGATACAACTTTAGAATTTAATTTTGACGTCTTATTTTACACCAAGAAGAGACTGGCTGCGCAGTTCTGTAGGTGACAGATTTAGGTGCGCTGACTTTTGGTGAAAACGAAGATGGTGGTTTGAGGAGGTTGTGTTTCTCTTGACAAGAAGGTTTGTGTGGAAGCCCTGGGGAGATGGATGTAAGGGTGGTTTCCCCTGCTCTCTGTGTTTGGTTATTTATATTATACTTTGGGTAAATGTTTTAGGCTTTTGTTTAAGTTGGTATGTTTAAGGTCACAGTATTACTTAAAGATGTTCAGGTACAACTGTTTCATGACTGAGGTTTACGGCAATGGATAGCACACTTCGTATATGTACTTGGAACGTTAGGGGAATTCATAATCCTATAAAGAGGAAGAAAATCCAGACTTATATTAGAAAAGAGAAAATTGGCATAGCTCTGTTACAGGAAACACATTTAGACAAACAGGAACATTTAAAGTTAAAGCAGGGGGGTATAATCAAGTATATTCCTCATCCTTTTCCTCAGATAGTAGAGGAGTAGCAGTACTGATCAGAAAAGATGTACCGCTGAATGTTGTTAAATTGACAGAAGATGTCAGAGGCAGTTTTGTCATTATATACGGGACTTTATATGGCAAGTCTATTACCTTGTTTAATGTATATTATCCTCCAGGACACCCCTCTAGTTTCCTTATCAAGGCTTTTGCTGACTTTTTTGATTTGAGAGCGGATTATATGATCGCTGCTGGTGACTTTAACTGTATGTAAAATCCTCTTATTGATCGATTTCCCCATAAAATAATGGCGCCATCTAACGTAGCTAAACAAATTAATGGCATTTGTGAAGACTTAGAATTTATAGATGTTTGGAGAGCGCTTCACCCAGTTTTTTCTCCCCAGCACATCAGTGTTATACAAGAATTGATTATTTTTTCATTCCCAAGAGTTTAATGCATTTAGTTTTAGCATGTTGTATTAACAATATTGTCATTTCAGATCATGTGATGGTTGTTCTCGATGTAAAGGTTTCAAATAGAGATAACTTCCGGCAAATGGAGATTAAACGCCAATATACTCAAAGATCAGACATTTTATCCCTTTTTCTTTGGGGAATTCACATCTTTCTATGCTATTAATGCTAAATCCACGCAAGACCCGTCTCTCTTACGGGAGACTAGCAAAGCTTACATCACAGGGTTGATTTTGTCCTTTTCTGCTTCTGAGAAATGTAAAAAAAATAAGACACACAGATTATTGGAGGAGGATTTGAAGAGTATAGAGGGAAAATATATTAAGACTTCAGATAAGACGTTACTCAAAGAAATATCAGCACTGAGAAGCGCAATAGACTCACTGCTTACCCAAGATGCAGAATACAAACTGAGGTTTGTGAAACAGAGATTTTATGAGCACGGAGATACGCAGGGTAAATTTCTGGCTTACCTCACTAAGAAGAAAAGCGATTCACGCTCAATTATATCAATACTAGACACAAATGACAAACTACATTATGATAGCAAATCAATTAGCAACACATTTCGAGATTACTATAAGAACTTATATAAGACTGAAGTGTCTAGTAGCAGTACTATACTATTACAAGCTTTTTTTCCCCCAAAATTAGTTTACCAATTATCTCATTAGATCAGAAAGCAAAGTTAAACGCTCCTATTTCTATAGAGGAGTTAATTGAGGCGATTTCACAAATGCAGAATGGGAAAGTGCCAGGTCCAGATGGCATACTGTAGGTTGTGAATTCTATAAAGAGTGGCAAACTTTGTTACTTGAACCTATGTTTAATATGTTTAATCATTCATATAGAAGTGGGCAACTCCCTGAATCTCTAAGAGAAGCTAATATTTCCCTCCGGAAACCTCCGGAAGCCTGCTCCTCGTATAGACCTATATCTCTATTAAACGTAGATAGGAAGGTGTTGGCCAAAATCTAAGCTTCACGTTTGGAGAACGTAATAACACACGTTATTAAAGATTATTAAACATGCAATAACATGAGGCGTCTCCTTAATGCTATACAAGTCTATAAACAGCGTAAGATTGAGGGGCTAATACTTTCGCTCGATGCAGAGGAAGCGTTTGACCGTATTGAGTGGTCATATTTATGTTTTGTTTTGGAGAAATGTTTGTAATGTTGGTGATGTTTTCATTAGGTGGGTTAGAGGATTATATGATGAGCCTAAAGCTTTCGTTCTCACAAACGGTTCCAGATCAGCAAGTTTTTCATTATATAGAGGAACTAGACATGGGTTCCCACCTTCACGTCTGCTTTTTGCGCTGGATATTGAGCCACTAGCTGAAGCAGTCAGAACCGAGCCCTTAATTGAAGGCTTGCAGACTAAAGAAAGGCACCATAAGTTGGCACTTTATGCAGATGATGTGGTCCCGACTCTTCAGTACCATCAGTACCATCTCTTCTCAATATCATTAATACCTTCAGCACTGTCTCAGGATACAAAATTAATCTTAGTAAGTCAGAGGCTATGCCTGTTGGTTATTAATCATTTTGAGGGAAGAAAGAAAATGACTTCTGCCCTCACGCCGATTGTGAATAATCCGAACCTCCTTCCAGGCAGATCTGATGGGAGGTTTAGATTTTGGGGAAACTCAGGTATCTCTCGGCTTCAGGATGTGTTTGATGAAGAAGGCCTGATGTCTTTTGAGAATTTGAGACAAAACTATCACAACAGAACTTCTTCCGTTTTTTACAAGTTCGGAGCTACAGTATATTTTGAAGGACACCTTGTTATGTGTTAATAGAAATCTGTCTCCTACAGAAACGTTTATTTTTCAAACACCTGGAAAGAAGTCTGTGAGTTTGTTCTATAAGGTACTTAGTGGTGCATTTGAGAACCAGGTGGTTTTGAACACTACAGTAGATCTGCTTGGGAAAGGGAACTTTCAGTCGATATAAGTGAGGAAGAATGGGATGATATTTGGAAATATGCCGAATCTATCTCAGTATGTAACCGTGCCAAAGCAATACAATTCAGAATTGTGCACAGGTTGTATATCTCACCAAGCCGGAGACGTACATTTAACAACGACCTTTCACCTCTATGCCTTAAGTGCAAAACACAAACCGGCGCACTCACTCATCGTCTCTGGTCATGTGATCAGTTTTTGACACGGAGTCGGCGGCTCTGGATCCTGTATTTCTGCTCCTGGGTTTACCGGATCAATCTTTGATTCCATCCAATGAAAAGAGACTTTACAATCTTCTTACTGTACGTTTGCAGCCAGGAGGAATTTATTATCGAGATGGAGAAGTGATGAGACTCCGACTATTTCGGGATGGCACAAGATTTTAATGGAACTAATGGAATATTTAATATGTTTAGTTAATGAGCGACCAGATCAGTTCTATAATGTTTATATTAGTAATCTAGAGACTGATGTGTAAAACTATCCTGTGGAAAGCGTTTCCTCCCCGAGTCCCTCCAGTGCAGACGATTGGGAATTGTGCTGCCATTATACTTTACTTATTTTATTTTAATTATTTCATTTTTGTTTATCTAATTATTCTTTTTATTAATTGACGTATTCTGAATATCTTAAAAATTGTCCCCTTTTTTTCTGGCCTGTTAGATGTATTTTTGTTTTATGTTTTGTTAAAGTTGGAAAATGTTCAATAAAGATATTTGACAAAAATAAATAAATATATATATATAAGTGATGCATTTGTAAACGTGTGGCGTGATGATGTTGAGTTGTGGCTTTGGCACTGGAGTCGTGGCGGCCATGAGGGTCTCTGTGAGTCTAAACCTCGCTGCTGTTCTCCGCCGGACTCCTGGTCAAGTTCTAAACCCAGAGAACCAGGGGTTCCCCAGGAGGGGCTACACTAATGACCCTTTATAAACAACTGCTCTTATGATGTCATAAATGGAGATAAGTGTATTGAAGCAGATCTTATTGCACAGACAGAAAAGGGGGACATTTTCCTCCTCGTCTTTTGTATGGACACAAAAATGTAAATATAAAAACGAGATTGTGACTTTTTGCATCATAGGTGACGTTTAACAAACAAGTAAAGAAGTGACATTTTTAAATGAAATAAACTGGACGTCCTGTGTGTCTCAGCATCTCTACACCCGGATTATACACCGAAGGAGATGAAGAGAAACCTGTGTGTGTGTGTGTGTGTGTGTGTGTTTTACTCCTGACCGTTGTATATATTAACTTTTTTTCAGACGGTGTTGTGGGTGGATCAGCAGCAGGAGGAGGAGGAGCTCTGGAGAACAGGTAACAATCCCCCCCCCCCCCCCCCCCCACACACACACACACACACACACATCCTCCCTCTTTCCTGCCCTCCTTCCTCTCTTAATGTCTTAATGTTGTTCATTTCTTTAATGTATTTTCTATCTGATCTTTTTTTTTTTTTTACTTAAAATCTGGTCGTCTGATGTCTTTTCTTCCTCGTCTACTGTTTTTTTTTTTATTTTATTTTTTTTTTTTTACTATTTCGTCTTCCTTTTCTCTCTCTAATGAGTCTCTCCCCCCCGCCCCCCCCCCCCCCCCCAGTATATCGGAGGAGGACCCCGCCCCGCTGAGGAGTGACTTTGAGGTCAAACCGACGAAAGTGAGCCGCACCTTCAGCTACCTCAAGAGCAAGATGAGCAAAAAGAGCAAGGTGTGTGTGTGTGTGTGTGTGTGTGTGTGTGTGTGTGTGTGTGTGTGTGAGTGTGTGTGTGAGTCTCACTCTATTGCAGGTGTTTCCAGATTTTATTGGAACTTTTGTGTATTTTTATCAGTAACGGATTTCAGTCGAATTCTGCAGAGTCTCGACTGGCTGTTTGTCCCGTTTGTCTCATCAGGACAATTTGTCTCCCCCCCCGCTGTCTCCCTCTCTCTCTCTCTCACCCTCTCTCTCTCTCTCACCCCCCCCCCCCCCGCTCTCTCTCTCTCCCTCTCTCTCTCTCACCCTCTCTCTCTCTCTCACCCCCCCCCCCCCCCCGCTCTCTCTCTCTCTCTCTCTCTCTCTCGCGCTTCATCTTTGTGCATCCGTGTGTGTTTTTGCTGCAGAGACTCTTTTTCAGGAAGCAGAAGCGTGCTGCGGTTTCTCTGGTGCGCTTCTGAAAACTCTCCCCCTAACACACACACACACACACACACACACACACACACACACACACACACACACACACACACTTCCAGGAAAAACAAACTCCAGTCACATCTGATGGAAACTGATCTGGATAAATCATCAGTGTGTGTGTGTGTGTGTGTGTGTGTGTGTGTGTGTGTGTGTGTGTGTGTGTGTGAAACATGTTAGATCGGTCTATGTTTGTTATCAGAACTCAGCTGATCAGAGTTCAAAAGGAAGTGTGTGTGTGTCTTTAAGATGAGAGAGAGAGCGCAACAAGTAACACACACACACACACACACACACACACACACACACACACACACACACACACACACACACATCTCACTTCCTCTGTCTGCCTGCCGTCATGGGAAATACACTGTGTGTTTGTGTGTGTGAAGGTGTCTGTACGTCTGTGCATGTGTGTGTGTGTGTGTGTGTGTGTGTGTGTGTACAGAGTGTGTGTGATGTCCGCGTTGAGCAGGTTTGTGCCGCACGGCCGCTCGCTGAAACTACCGAGAGGGGGAGAGGTGGGTCACTTACAGACGGACACACACACACACACACACACACACACACACGCAGTCCTCTTATGTATTTGTATGATGTGTGTGCAGTTAGTGTGTGATGCAGATGTTTAAATTAGAAATGATGTTTTGTTCTTTTGCTTAAAAAAAATGATATTTTGATCTTTTGCTTAAAAAACAAAGTTTTTTGTTCTTTTTTTATTTCCTTTTTTCTCTGTTTCGTTTCGCGCTTTTGTGATCGTCGCTTCGAGCACTTAGCAGAAGTGTGTGTGTGTGTGTGTGTGTGTGTGTGTGTGTGTGTGTGTGTATAACTGTATTTCTGACTCTTAAACCTAAACCTTACTGCAGATGATTGTAGTTTTAAAAAGTTTAAGATCTCACACACACACACACACACACACACACACACACACACACACACACACACACACACACACACAGGAGGGTTTATTCAGCATGAATCGATCGTGATTGTGTGTTAGTGCATGTGTGTGTGTGTGTGTGTGTGTGTAAATGTATGTCTCGCTTTGTGTGTGTGATCTAATTGTGTGTGTTAATTAGAAGTTATTTGAATCATGGTTATGTTGTGTGTGTGTGTGTGTGTGTGTGTGTGTGTGTGTGTGTGTGTGTGTGTGTGTGTGTGTGTGTGTGCAGGAAAAAGATCGTGACAAGAATAAGGATGGAAAAGAGAAGGAGAAGAAGAGCTCCAACAATCACCTTTTTCTCTCCCCCCTAACTCCGCCCCCCAGCCCCTGCTTACAATGCAACCGACCAATCAGCACAAAGGAAGCTCTCACCTGCACAAGTATGATAAACACTCGCTTTCTACATGTCTGTCTGTCTGTCTGTCTGTCTGTCTGTCTGTCTGTCTGTCTGTCTGTCTCAATCTCATGCTTAATTTTTTCTTTCTCTTTTTGTCCTCTTTTTTCTTTAGTTTTTTTCTCACGAGTCTTCCCTCTTATTCCTGTTCTGGTGTGTGTATGTGTGTATATATATATATATATGTATGTGTGTGTGTAGGTATGTGTGTGTATGTATGTATGTATGTATGTATGTGTGTGTGTGTGTGTGTGTGTAGGTGTGTAGGTGTGTGTCTGTGTATGTATGAATGTATGTATGTGTGTGTGTGTGTGTGTGTGTGTATGTATGAGTGTGTGTGTGTGTGTGTGTGTGTGTGTGTGTGTGTGTGAGAACTCTTCACTGTAGTTGAGTCTGAGTTCACATTAAGTCGGAAAACAGGAAATGGATTTAGTCAAAGTTTATAACATTGTACAAAAAAACAATGTATCCTGCGTGGTCTCAGTAACTGTGTGTGTGCGTGTGTTAGCGTGTGTTCATTCACGTGTGCTGATTCAGCTGTGTTAGGGTGGAGGGCTGGGGTGGGGAAGTGATGCAACCTCATGCAAGACTGGCTGTGTGCTCGCACACACATACACACACACACACACACACACACACACACACCCATCTGTGCACATAGGCAAATCCAAGTTCTGTTCTCTGGCTGCTTTTCTCATTGTTTTTTTTTTGCTTTCCGTCTTCATTTTGTTCTGCTGTTTAAGTTCTTGTGCCTCAACAAAAATAATTTCCTTTTTTTTCTGGAAATGGTTTTAGAAAAGAACAGACTTCTGCCAAAACTAACACTGAAAGTCACTAACAGTAACGACCCACACCGCGCTGTCAACTCCGTAAACTAGTTAAATCTAACAGTAACGACCCACACCGCGCTGTCAACTCCGTAAACTATTTAAATCTAACAGTATCGACCCACACCGCGCTGTCAACTCCGTAAACTAGTTAAATCTAACAGTAACGACCCACACTGCGCTGCCAACTCCGTAAACTAGTTAAATCTAACAGTAACGACCCACACTGCGCTGCCAACTCCGTAAACTATTTAAATCTAACAGTATCGACCCACACCGCGCTGTCAACTCCGTAAACTAGTTAAATCTAACAGTAACGACCCACACCGCGCTGCCAACTCCGTAAACTAGTTAAATCTAAGAGTAACGACCCACACCGCGCTGTCAACTCCGTAAACTATTTAAATCTAACAGTATCGACCCACACCGCGCTATCAACTCCGTAAACTAGTTAAATCTAACAGTAACGACCCACACCGCGCTGCCAACTCCGTAAACTAGTTAAATCTAAGAGTAACGACCCACACCGCGCTGCCAACTCCGTAAACTATTTAAATCTAACAGTATCGACCCACACCGCGCTGTCAACTCCGTAAACTAGTTAAATCTAACAGTAACGACCCACACCGCGCTGCCAACTCCGTAAACTAGTTAAATCTAACAGTAACGACCCACACCGCGCTGTCAACTCCGTAAACTAGTTAAATCTAACAGTATCGACCCACACGCGCTGTCAACTCCGTAAACTAGTTAAATCTAACAGTAACGACCCACACCGCGCTGCCAACTCCGTAAACTAGTTAAATCTAAGAGTAACGACCCACACCGCGCTGTGAACTCCGTAAACTAGTTAAATCTAACAGTAACGACCCACACCGCGCTGTCAACTCCGTAAACTATTTAAATCTAACAGTATCGACCCACACCGCGCTGTCAACTCCGTAAACTAGTTAAATCTAACAGTAACGACCCACACCGCGCTGCCAACTCCGTAAACTATTTAAATCTAACAGTATCGACCCACACCGCGCTGTCAACTCCGTAAACTAGTTAAATCTAACAGTAACGACCCACACCGCGCTGCCAACTCCGTAAACTAGTTAAATCTAACAGTAACGACCCACACCGCGCTGCCAACTCCGTAAACTAGTTAAATCTAACAGTAGCGACCCACACCGCGCTGTCAACTAGTTATCTATATTTTAATGACATCACACATAAAATTTTTTTTTTTTTTATTGTTCAAATATCTGGGTGAAACATTCATCACATGATCATTTCCCAGTAAATCTTCATCTTCTTCCGTCTGTTCAGTTTTATGTTGTTTTTCTGCTCCTTTTTATGGCTCGAGCTGTAAAAAAGGCAAATAGAAAAAGGGGCAAAGGTCACACTTCAGAGCAAAAGGGTGTGTTAATCTCGTGTTGTCATGAGCTTCGGCTTTCGCGCGCTGTAAAGGGAGAGATCAGGATCAAGGAAACGAGTGTGACACAAAGTGAGGGACTCCGTGATCAGGTTTTATTTCACTAATGAGGATTTTGTTGCGTTCACAGACTGCAATGTTTACGTCCATAAGGGCTGCAGAGACGGACTCCCCGTCTGCGCTAAAGTCAAGATGAAGGTACGCGGCTACGCAGACGCAGTAAGGTCTCTCTTTGTGTGTGTGTGTGTGTGTGTGTGTGTGTGTGTGTGTGTGTGTGTGTGTGTGTGTGTGTGTGTGTGTGTGTGTGTGTGTGGTGTTGCATTTTAAGGACATGAAATCCTGCATGTGTTACTGACTGCAGCTTGGAGATTATCTGACACGTAAATACATTATTTTTGTTTGTTTTTGTTTACAGCAGCAGTCAGTAACTGACGGCGCTCCTCCGCCCGGAGTTCTCTCACGAGGAAAATGTAAGAGTTTTGCTGCAGTTTTATTGTGACCTAATGACCTTTTTCGGTTTGAAATGCTGTGTCGGTTTGCTCTGAGCTGCAGTTACAGCGCTGTAATAAGGAATATATAATTTATTCATTCTTAATACTAAGTTTTCTGTAAGTTGAGTCATTTGGATTTGATTTTCTCGTCATGATCCTGTAAAAATCTACGTGATGCTGTTCTCACTAGACACACTATTATTTTGCATTTAATTTATTATCACTTTAGTGAGCAACAGCAGCACGCAATTACTTCCATCAGTGCCTGGAATTTTTACTTTTATCTATTTATTTTTCTACGTGAGACTTCAGTAGTCAGTATCCTACTGTAGTAACCCAGTGTAAGGGTCTCTCCAGTGACGCAAACTTTTGTAAGTCGTCTGGATAAGAGAGTCTGACACAAGCCTAATATTATAAATGTCTTTATTTAAGTAAAATCTCATTAGGAATAAACTCCAATAACCTGCTTTATGTTGCTGCGCTACGAGCACAGATGTTCAGATGCCACACACTAAAGACGGAGGGAAAAAACTCCTGGTCATAAAGTAGTAAATAAACATGGAACTATCTTTTATTTCTAGTATCTTTTATGAGATATATTAACATACTTATGAAGCAAAAAAAGCAGTGTTTCAGGCCATCTGAGCTCGCTCCAGCTGCAGTGTTTTGTAGTAGTTTAATGCAGGAAAAAAAAAAGATGTTCATTTCAGACTTTGCAGTGGGCGGGGCTTATTATACAGAATGTTCTCATTGAGTATTTAATGGGATGCATCAGTAACCATCTGAAGCAATATCATGAAACCTAGATGCGGATTCAGTTAATATTGTGATTTTGTAATTAGATAGATAGATAGATAGATAGATAGATAGATACTTACTGATCTGCACATCAACTTGGGGCAGGTTTTACACCGGATGATCTTCCTGATGCAACCCTCCCATTTTATCTGGGCTTCCCAGTGGCTGGGGTTTGGGCATCGGCTGGGAATCGAACCTACCACTGAGCCACAGGAAACAGAAATGATTAGTTACCTTCGAGTCTTCTAGTCTGAATCATTCGTTCTTTTGTCACGTGACTCCCATAGACGCTATGCGGTGCAATAGATTCAAAAGAACGAACGACTCAGACTAGAAGATACGAGAGGTGAGCTGCTCATTCTGTCCTTAGCTGCATTGTAATATTTTCATTACTGGAACAATAAATGAACGAAATGAACTAAAACACTCTAAAAGAAGATTCGTTCATTTTGATGAACGAGATTCAAAGAAACGAGTCACTAAAATGATCCAAACTTCCCATCACGAGTCTGAAGTACATGAACTCGGCACAGATTGTGTTATATCCGAGACTGATCGGTCATGACCGGCCAACATGAAAACCAGACAGTTTGAACCAGTGAATTTCTATTATAAATATAAAACAAAAAACATTTCTATTGGAGTCAATATCTGAATCAACACAAACGAATTGGGATTTATAACTAAATTCTCGTCTCTAATTCTCAGTCATGTCCTTCACTCTGTGTGTAGTCCCACGTATACAGTATGTACGTAATGTGTGATCATCATCACAACGTGGACGATCGTGTTCTGTACGTGTATGAAGGCAGGGCAAGTCTGTGCATCTTTTTGGAGTTTAAACGTTAACATTTTACATTGTAAACAGGTTCCAAACTGTATTTGTAGCTCCGCCCCCAAACTTATTATTTGCTCTGCATATTAATGTATATAAATCAGTTAGATTTACTCTTAGCACTGGTTAGTTAATTAGTTATAAGTCATACGTTTGTAATAAATTTTTTTAATTGTAGATTTTTAAATGTAAAATGAGTAAAAGTACACGACTGGATGGATACATTGTTGATGGAATAACCAAATAGTGATGATAACCATGTTCTGTTGTTCTGTTTTGTCTATCTTCAAGCTTTTTGGCTTCCTGCTACATTTAAAATCATCTGTCTGTTTTTGACCTTTAGCCGCATCCGCGCGAGAACGTCCCTGGTCCAGTATCTTGGGTCCTGAAGACCCGGTGTCTCTTCCCGTCCCTCCTTCCCGGAAAAACACCACCATCATGTCGTTTAACAGCGGCTCTCTGTCCAAGAGCATCTCCATCAGCAACATCGCAGGGTAACTCGCTAACGCTAACATGCTAACGCTCCTTTATTTTAGGTCAAATTAGATGTAGTGATGAGCGTAGCGACGGGTGGAGGTAGTGAGGGATGTAGATGGACACAGTGAGGTGACGGTGTGTCTCTCGTCTCCAGGCAGGCGGACGACGCTCCTCTCAAAATGCTGCGGATTCTCTCTCAGTCCACGGACTCGCTCAATAAGCTGGGGAAAGTGAACGAGTCCACCGAGTCTCTCACTGATGAAGGTAAACGTCTCGACGCAGCTGTAAGATCGTGTGTGTGTGTGTGTGTGTGTGTGTTTGCATTTTTCTGATAAAACTGGAGTTTAATTAGTGAGGTTGCGAGTGTTGCTGGTTCTCAGGGGCGGAGCTGATGGACAGTCACCTGATGGCGGAGTTCGAGGCGGACGTGAGGGAGCTGGAGGCCGATTCCTGGAGCTTCACTGTGGACAAGAAATATCTGAAACAGCAGAAAAAAGACGTCGTCAAACGGCAGGACGTCATCTACGGTGAGACGGAGGGACACGAAAGACTATGGGACCGACAGGAGACACTGTCCTACCTTCTCTCAGTTCTCCTCCCTCTTTTCTTCTTTCCCTCTTTTTTCTTGTTTTTTTCTTTTGTTGTTTCTTTCCATTTCATATTACTTTTCTGGTTTTTAATCTTATCCTTATAATAATAATAATAATAATAATAATAATAATTCCTTCTGGCTTCATTTGCATAACTTTATTCCTTGCTTGCGCTCTCACTCTTTTTATTCTTTATTCTTTGTTTCCATTCTTTATTAGATTCCATGACGTGCTTGTTTTTAATCGTGCTTGGCTCCTTAAAAAAACATGAAAAAAATAAAAACCTGCAATTACAATCTTACCATAAAATTAATAATCAACTATTTTTCACAGAAAAAAAAAATAATGTCAATCATGCAAAAAGGGCAAAATAGACCTCACCCTCTCACTCACACACTCTCACTCACACACTCACCCTCTCACTCACACCCTCACCCTCTCACTCACACACTCTCACTCACACTCTCACCCTCTCACTCTCACACTCTCACTCACACACTCTCACTCACACACTCACCCTCTCACTCACACCCTCACCCTCTCACTCACACACTCTCACTCACACTCTCACCCTCTCACTCACACACTCTCACACTCTCACTCACACACTCTCACTCACACACTCACCCTCTCACTCACACCCTCACCCTCTCACTCACACACTCTCACTCACACTCTCACCCTCTCACTCACACACTCACACTCTCACTCACACCCTCACACTCTCACTCACACACTCTCACTCACACCCTCACACTCTCACTCACACACTCTCACACTCTCACTCACACACTCACACTCTCACTCACACACTCTCACACTCTCACTCACACACTCACACTCTCACTCACACACTCTCACTCACACACTCACCCTCTCACTCACACACTCACACTCTCACTCACACCCTCACACTCTCACTCACACACTCTCACTCACACCCTCACACTCTCACTCACACACTCTCACACTCTCACTCACACACTCTCACTCACACACTCACCCTCTCACTCACACACTCTCACTCACACACTCTCACCCTCTCACTCACACACTCTCACTCACACACTCTCACACTCTCACTCTCACACTCTCACTCACACACTCTCACTCACACACTCTCACACTCTCACTCACACACTCTCACTCACACACTCTCACACTCTCACTCACACACTCTCACTCACACACTCACCCTCTCACTCACACACTCTCACTCACACACTCACCCTCTCACACTCTCACTCACACCCTCACCCTCTCACACTCACACTCTCACTCACACCCTCACACTCTCACTCACACCCTCACACTCTCACTCACACCCTCACCCTCTCACTCACACACTCTCACACTCTCACTCACACACTCTCACTCACACACTCTCACTCACACACTCTCACTCACACACTCACCCTCTCACTCACACACTCTCACTCACACACTCTCACTCACACACTCTCACACTCTCACTCTCACACTCTCACTCACACACTCTCACACTCTCACTCACACACTCTCACTCACACACTCTCACACTCTCACTCACACACTCACCCTCTCACTCACACACTCTCACTCACACACTCACCCTCTCACACTCTCACTCACACCCTCACCCTCTCACACTCACACTCTCACTCACACCCTCACACTCTCACTCACACCCTCACACTCTCACTCACACCCTCACCCTCTCACTCTCACTCACACACTCTCACTCACACACTCACCCTCTCACTCACACACTCACACTCTCACTCACACACTCTCACTCACACACTCACCCTCTCACTCACACACTCACACACTCACACTCTCACTCACACCCTCACACTCTCACTCACACACTCTCACTCACACCCTCACACTCTCACTCACACACTCACCCTCTCACTCACACACTCTCACTCACACACTCTCACCCTCTCACTCACACACTCTCACTCACACACTCTCACACTCTCTCACACACTCTCACTCACACACTCTCACACTCTCACTCACACACTCTCACTCACACACTCACCCTCTCACTCACACACTCTCACTCACACACTCTCACACTCTCACTCACACACTCTCACTCACACACTCACCCTCTCACTCACACACTCTCACCCTCTCATTCACACCCTCACACTCTCACTCACACACTCTCACTCACACACTCTCACTCACACACTCACACTCTCACTCACACACTCTCACTCTCACTCACACACTCTCACTCACACACTCTCACTCACACACTCACCCTCTCACACACTCACACTCTCACTCACACCCTCTCACTCACACCCTCTCACTCACACACTCTCACTCACACACTTTCTCACGGTAAGAAGAGCTGAGGTCTAACCTCGCTGCTCGACTCTGTGCTATCTGTCGTGTCTGTAGATGTTTATCAGCGTCATGTGACCGCATTACTGAGCCACGGTTCAGAAGTGATGGAACGAGTGACATGATCAGTCATGAGAACCGACAGCACAGAGACGCGCCGCTTCCTACAAACATCAGTGTGCAGTAGACGCGGTACGATGGCGTGTATCCGCTCGGGTCGAGACTGTACATCATCTCATTTTACTGCCAGTGATCGTGACCCATGTGACCAGCGCGGTTAGATTTCCCGTCTATACGTAAATTAAACGTGAGAACATTCCTGCTAACACTATAGTGTGTTTAGGTTCAGCAGTGTTTAGTATTCCAGCTGTTAAAGCTAAATGTATAAAGTCCCCGCCCCTAAACGCCCCGTGCGGCTGTAACTCCTCCTTCCAGGGTGGTTTAAGTGTAGTGTCTCAGAAGGTTACAAGCCCGGCATCTTTATATTAGATATTAAAATAAACAAACACAAACTGTTCAGCACAACACATGAAGAAATAAGTAGAATTTACCCTCTCTCTCTCTCTCTCTCTCTCTCTCTCCTGTCCATGACTCCGCCCCCCCCCGGTGTGTGTAGAGTTGATCCAGACGGAGATGCACCACCTGCGGACTCTGCGCATCATGGCTGACGTGTACAGTAAGGGTCTGCAGAAGGAGGTGCAGGTGGAGGTGTCGACGCTGGAGAAGATGTTCCCTGTGCTGGAGGAGCTGCTGGAGCTGCACACCACCTTCTTCACGAACCTGCTGGAGAGACGGAAGGAGGCGCGAGAGGAGCAGCGGGGGAGCGACGGGGGGTTCGTCATCCGCAGGATCGGAGACGTGCTGCTCGGTCAGGTGAGTCACGTTAACGCCACACCCACATCACACTCGCAACATTCCCGCGTCACACTCGCAACATTCCCGCGTCACACTCGCAACATTCCCGCGTCACACTCGCAACATTCCCGCGTCACACTCGCAACATTCCCGCGTCACACTCGCAACACACCCACGTCACACTCGCAACATTCCCGCGTCACACTCGCAACATTCCTGCGTCACACTCGCAACATTCCCGCGTCACACTCGCAACACACCCACGTCACACTCGCAACATTCCCGCGTCACACTCGCAACACACCCACGTCACACTCGCAACATTCCCGCGTCACACTCGCAACACACTTGCGTCACACTCGCAACATTCCCGCGTCACACTCGCAACATTCCCGCGTCACACTCGCAACATTCCCGCATCAGACCCAGAGCATTCGAATATCACACCTGCATCACTCGCGTCACCCCATATAACACTGGCATAATTTACACGTCACTCCAAAATAACACACATCACTTTTAACTTACACCCACATCACACCCACATCACACCCACATCACTCCCACACTCGCGTCACTCCTGAAGTCACTATTAGGCAATAAACTATTCACAAGAAGAAATTCATATTTCTCAATAGTAATAAATATAATTTTTTATATTTAACAATAAGTGTGTGTTACAATAGAAGCGTTATAGGCTTAAATATCTTAATGACATATTGGTTTAAAATAAAATTGTGTGTGTGTGGTGTGTGTGTGTGTGTGTGTGGTGTGTGTGCGCGCGTGTAGGTGACCGGCTCCAATGCTGAAGAAATGAAGAGAGTTTACGGGAAATTCTGCAGCCGCCACAACGAGGCTGTGAACGTCTACAAAGAGCTACACACACGAGACAAACGCTTTCAGGCCTTCATCAAGGTTTACACACACACACACACACACACATGTTTTTAAAATACTTTATTATATTATATTATATGTATATATTATATTAAGGTGTTATATAATACTTTATTATATTTACATTTCTTAATAATTTTATTTAAGTACTTCCTTGTTTAATTTCAGATTATACATTGTTATTGTTTGAATTTGTAAATGTACACTTTTGATGGGTGATTTAGGGTAACTGTAATGTGTGTGTGTGTGTGTGTGTGTGTGTGTGTGTGTGTGTGTGTGTGTGTGTGTGTGTGTGTGTGTGTTGCAGAAAAAGATGAGCAGTGCAGTGGTGAGGAGGTTGAGTATTCCTGAATGTATCCTATTAGTCACACAGCGCATCACCAAATACCCCGTCTTACTGCAGAGACTCCTGCAGCACACACGAGGTAACACACACACACACACGCACACACACACACACACACACACCATAACAAAATGTAACAAATGAAGCTATAATATGTTAATAAAGCTGGTAATGAATATGTAGATATAAAGGTAATTAAATTGTAGTTATGTTGATTAGGCTAAGCTGCGTGTGTGTGTGTGTGTGTGTGTGTGTGTGTGTGTGTGTGTGTGTGTGTGTGTGTGTGTGTGTGTGTGTGTGTGCGTGCGTGTGGTTGTTCAGAGCCGGAGGAGCAGGAGGACATGACCGAGGCTCTGCGGCAGATGAAGGAGGTGCTGATGGCTGTGGACTCCAGAGTAAACGAGTACGAGAAGAGACAGAGACTGAAGGAGGTCCACAGCCGCACAGACAGCAAGTCCATCATGAGGATGAAAAGCGGACAGATGTTCGCCAGAGAGGACCTGATGAGGGGGCGAAAACTTTATCACGATGGCCCGCTCCAGCTCAAAAATGCAGCCGGGAGGCTGAAAGGTGTGTGTGGGTGTTGCACTACAGTCGGTGTGTGTGTTACAGTCGGTGTGTGTTACATTCGGTGTGTGAGTTACAGTCGGTATGTGTGTTACTGTTGGTGTGTGTTACAGTCGGTGTGTGAGTTACAGTCGGTGTGTGAGTTACAGTCGGTGTGTGAGTTACAGTCGGTGTGTGTGTTACAGTCGGTGTGTGAGTTACAGTCGGTGTGTGTTACAGTCGGTGTGTGTGTTACAGTCGGTGTGTGTGTTACAGTCGGTGTGTGAGTTACAGTCGGTGTGTGTGTGTTACAGTCGGTGTGTGTTACAGTCGGTGTGTGAGTTACAGTCGGTGTGTGTGTGTTACAGTCGGTGTGTGTGTTACAGTCGGTGTGTGTTACAGTCGGTGTGTGTTACAGTCGGTGTGTGTTACTGTAAAGTAGGGCTGCAACTAACGATTATTTTGATAATTGATTCGTTGGCCGATTATTTTTTCGATTAATCGGATAACACTACGAGCTTTAATTTGATGTTTTGTTTAACTATATAAAACCATAAATCAGGATATTATTTATGTATAAAAGTAAACTTTAAAAAAAATGCAAAAGCCACATAGAGTTTAATGACCTTTAACTTTGACATTTAAACCTTATTTTATGTAAATCAACATTTTTATATATAAGTTTAAAAAATAAATTTTAGTTTTTAACAATAATTGCAGATGGCAAGTTGACAGTGTGTGTGTGTGTGTGATATATATATACTGTCAACTTGCCATCTGCAATTATTGTTAAAAACTAAAATTTATTTTTTTTAACTTATATAAAGTTTAAAAATACACTGACTTATTCAGTTAAGAATGACCTTAATTTTAAATTAATTCAACTTAATAAGAAGAAGAATAGACTTCTAGATTATTATGATATTATTTTTAATTGAAGTGTCTCTTATGTTCCTTTTCACGGTTTATACTTTATTCCTCTCGAGTATTTGATCCTTTTTTTGTTGTCTCAATAAATGTTTATATATATTTAGACATTTTGCTCTACTAGACATTAATCTTATTGTTTTAAACATTCTCGTAATACGGCGACGTAGGGAGAGAAAAAACAAGTCGCCGCTACTGTGTTCACTCTGTTTATTTAGCCCTTTTCCCGCGGTTCCCTCTGTACAGCGTGTAGGATTATAGTTTATACTGTATCCGGTCCGCCGAAGTGTCAAAGTGAAGAAAACGAACTAGTAACGTTTCCTTGCGTTGGTTTGAGCGGCAAGAAAAAGCTGCATGCAACGGGGGTTTTTTTTTTTTTTTTTTTTGACACGTTTTTTTTTTTACGCTACAGTCGGCGTGTTTTACAGTGTGTGTGTGTGTGTGTGTGTGTGTGTTCTTACAGATGTTCAGGCTCTGCTGCTGTCCGATGTGATTGTGTTCCTGCAGGAAAAAGATCAAAAATATGTTTTCGCCTCACTGGTAAGTTCAAAACACACACACACACACACACACACACACACACACACACACACAGAGAAACAGAAGGCTGTGTGTGTGTGTGTGTGTGTGTGTGATGACGAGTCTGTGGTGTGGTGCAGGACCAGCGCAGCACGGTGATCTCGCTGCAGAAGCTGATCGTGAGGGAGGTGGCGAATGAGGAGCGCGGCCTGTTCTTCATCACCGCCGGCATCGAGAAGCCCGAGATGGTGGAAGTTCACGCCAGCTCCAAGGACGAGAGGAACACCTGGATGCAGCTCATCCAGAACGCCACCACCTCCACGTGAGAGACGCACACACACACACACACACACACACACACACACACTTTTACATACTTTATACAATTAAAATTGATGATGATGGTTGAAGGCGACATCAGGTGTGATGTTCTGTTGTGTTCCTGCAGAGATAAGGACGATGATGAAGGAATCCCGAGTGAAAACGAGGAAGACAAGAGACTGCAGGAGAGCAAAAATAAAGAAACGAAAGGTTAACACACACACACACCCACACACACACACACACACACTGTTGTAAATAAATCATTTTCATTACAGTTTTTAATAATTTATGGGACACGTCCTTGTTTGTCAAAGTTGTTTGTGTGTGTGTGTCCTGCATGTCCGTAGAACAACTGCAGAAGAAGGACGAGCAGATCGTGAGTCTGTTAGAAGAAAAAGTGCGTCTGTTCCGCGAGTTGTGCGACTGCGCGAATCAGGACGAGTCGTCTTTCCGGAACAGAACGATGTTCAGGGCGACGAGTGACGTCACTAAAGGAGAGCCGATCATCAAAGACGCTCTGAAGGAAGGTGAGACAACGCAGCGTGTGTGTGTGTGTGCGCTTTGTGCTCTCTTTAGTATGTTGTGGCAAGATCTGGCCACTAGAGGTGCTGTTTACAACTAATGTTCTGACCTCCTATGGGTTTATTTCTTCTTATGTTTGATGTTATGTGTTTGTGTTTATATTACTCTGTGTGTGTGTGTGTGTGTGTGTGTGTGTGTGTGTGTGTGTGTGTGTGTGTGTGTGTGTGCACGCAGTTGAGACGTTGCAGGAGCTTGTGAACAGCGGTGTAAAGGGACAGCAGGTGTGTGTGGGAGCGGAGGACTCGAGTGTGTGTGCGGGGTCTGTGAGTTTACCGCGCAGAGCCGAGACGTTCGGGGGCTTCGACTGCCACCAGATAAACATCTCGAAGAGTAAGAGACACTGCCTGTGTGTGTGTGTGTGTGTGTGTGTGTGTGTGTGTGTGTGTGTGTGCGCACACGTGTAATTGCTACTCTTTTGATCTTCACACTTGCAGATGGAGACCGTGAGGAAGCAGATGATCTGCGGAGAACTGAGTCAGACAGTGTTCTGAAGAAGGTGTGTGTGTTTAAAAATAAATGTGTCTGTTACAGAAATGTAGATATGGAATAATTTAATATGTACATTTTCATATTTAAATAATTAGCATATTTAAAATTATGTTCATGTCATTACCTTTTTTTTTGTGATATTGTAATACCTTGTCTCATCCACAGGGGGGCACTGCAAACCTGCTGCTCGTACACAAGAGGAACAGTGAGGTGTGTGTGTGTGTGTGTGTGAGGAGAAGGTGACGGGTCATCACTCATATGGCACCATCATTACCCACTTTGTAGATCAACCACAACCTGTCTCTCTCTCTCTCTCTCTCTCTCTCTCACAGCAGGTTCTCCAGAGCGTCACTCGTCTTCATGACCTACTAAACACCTTACAGGTGAGTCATTTCTCTCTCTGTGTCCCTCTTTACTCCCTGTTTCTGTCCCCTTCCCTCTCTGATGAGGATGGGTGAAGGAACATCAGCTTTTTTTAGCCTTCACAGAAAGTCGAGACGCTGCTGTACGTTCTCACCCCTTTCGGAACCAGGTGAGGTTCTCCTCCAACTGACCACCAGGGAATTTCCTGCTCTTGGTGATCTCCACAGAGGAACTGTTGATGTTCTACAGAGAGCGGTCCTCATGAATCTAACACCCATCTCTTTAGTTTTGCCCACGTTCAGAGACAGGTTATTGGTTCTGCACCAGTCCGTCTCTGTATGCTGATGAGACGCACCACGGTCGTGTCATCTGTGAACTTGATGATGTGGTTTCGAGCTGTGTGTTGCTTCACAGGCGGGGGTCAACAGAGTGAACAGCAGTGGACCGAGCACACGACCCTGTGGGGTGCCAGTGCTCAGCATGGCTCTCATCACTGGAGGATCTGCTGTAGATGGAGGTGGTTCAGTCTTAGCAGGCTCAGGAATTTCTTTTTGTACTGTCACTTGTCACTTTCTCTTGCACCTTCGTGGCCTGGCTGGCTAATTTCGTTGTTCAGGCAACAGTACACTAACAATAAAAAAGTGCAAGTCTAAGAATGATTAGCGAGCATGGTGGGTCTCGATGTGCCTCATGATGAGCCTCGTCAGTATTAGAGGGTGTGAGTGAGACAGAACGGTAATCTTCAGGACACAGGAGAAATGGTGATGGCCTCAGAGCACTTCAGAAGACAGCAGAGCTCAGGGAGGTGTCTGTGAGAACATCTACAGGCAGGTCTTCACGTCCTCTGAGAGCGGTGTCTGGTCTACATGTCCACAAGTTTTCAGCTGTGGTGACATGCAGTACCTGGTCTTTGGCACCGTCTCATTCTGGTCCTTGCACCGAGAGTAGATAGAGTTGATCAGAACATCAGGAATGGGCGTCACTTTGTGTCCTGTAGCTGGTGATGGTCCGGATGTTCTGCCACATGCGCCGTCCTGGTGGTGGCTGTGGATTCTCTAGGATTCTCAGTTTGTGCACAGAATAATAACACAAGTCCGTCTGTCTGTCCCTCAGGCTGTGGTGGTGCAGCAGGACACCTTCATCGAGGAGCAGCGTCAGGCCCTGAGCTCGCCATCCCTTCGTCACCCTTCCATCTCATCCACGTCCTCTGTCTCGTCCTTGTCCTCATGTTCATCCCGACCGAGCTCCCTGATGGAGCAAGAGAAGCAGCGGCAGGAGGAGAAGATCCGTGAGGAGGAGAGGAGAAGGAGAGAGGAGGACGACAGGAGGAGGAGAGAGGAGGAGGACGAGATGAGGAGGCGCGAGGAGGATCTGGCACTGAGGGAGGGGAGACTCGTCACCGTAGAGGAGGACATGCAGAGGAGACGCGAGACGCTGCAGCGGGAGCAGGAGGAGCTCAGCAGCAGGAAGGACGAGTACCAGAGGGAACTGCTGAGACTCCGGGACGACCAGAGGAGGCTGGACAAGGAGAGAGATCAGCTACACACACACACACTGCCACAACACATGGAGGTATACACACACACACACACACACACACACGCGCACGCACATGTCTATACACAGTATCCATGTAGGTATGTCTCTGTGTGTTTCAGCAGGACTGGGTGGAACTGAGACCGCGCTCCTCCTCCACCGCCTCAGAAGACTCGCTGAAGTTCCCGAGCTCCATCGAGGCGAGTGAAACCATGGAAGTCTTCTCTCGCGCGGACTCCAAACGCAGAGCCAAGACCCTGATCCCGTTCTCTTCTGTATCCGGACAGAAGGGCGGCGCCACCGAGCAGCACGGACAGATCCCCACCCGGCTGCTGCAGCTCGCCAAACCCAAAGACAAGAAGGAGAAGAAGAAGAAGAAAGGAAAAGGAGGCCAGCAGAACCAGGCTACAGGTACACACACACACAAACACACATATATATACACACATATACACATGTACACCACGTGGTATGTAGATATGTGCATGTGTGTAATAAAGTGTGTGTGTGTGTGTGTGTGTGTGTGTGTGTGTGTGTGTGTGCGCGCGCGACAGAAGCTGCAGGTGCCGAGGCGTCCGAGTCCTCAGTGAATAAAGACGTTTACTTCTGCTGATCTCATGCACTGATGTTCCTCCTCCGCCTTCCCACAATGCCGTGCGGCTCGGCTCAGAGACTCACAGGTCCGGGGGTTTCAGCACCGAGGAGAGTTCTCCACTCCTACTTTTCTTTCTTCACACACACACACACACACACACACACACACACACACACACACACACACACACACAGACTGGTGTAATTCTGCACCTGGGATTTTCAGGGTGTGTGTTGAGGAGCTCAGCGTTCTTCACACCGCCGTCGGCACTTTTTATTTTTGCTTTTATTTTATTTTTTACTCTTTTTATTTAAAAACACTTTTGAGAAGAGATTTTGTTTCAGCGAGCGTGAGGAGGAGGAGGAAGAGGAGGAGGAGGAGGAGGAGGAGGAAGAGACTCGCAGCCGCGGGAACTTTGGGAGAAAAATCCCTTTTTACTGAAGGATCTTAAACAAACTGATGAGGTTCTGCTGCACACGCGAGAACTTCATGAACGTTCCAGCGAAACCCCTCCCCCCCTCCCCCCCCCCTTTAATAATAAACTAATCACCGCGCGGAGTCGCTTTGTTCTCATGACGATTATTAATCCTGATTTATTCTTTTCTCTCTCCTGCACGTGAAGCAAAAACTTTCTCAACAAACTCGGCTTATAAAGTGGCAAATTCAGTTCATTTGAAAACAAAAGTGACAAATTAAAAGAATTTAAATGTCTGATAATCAGACTGTCTCATTTTTAAGCGCTTTATCTTAACGCTATGCTAATTAGCTCTGTGTCGCTCAGGCAAGCGCAATACATGATGGGAAATTGAGAAAATAGCAATAAAATTCATGTTTATCATGTTTAAAAAAAAAAAAAAAAAGTTGTAACGTAGCATTTTTGACTAATTGGCCACGCCCACAAGCAACAATCCATCAGCAAGAATCACGACAAATCATTTAACAATTGCATTAATTCAAATTCAGTTAAACAAAACAAAAAAGTAAATGTTATCTTTTTTTATTTCTGTAAAATAAAAATACTTATTTTGTTCTTTTTGGACAATGATTTATGATGACTCGCGACATGCACAGAGAGAAAAATGCTACTGGCTTGAGAGAAGACTTTTATTAAAAAATTTCAAATGCATTAAGAATTACAATGTGACCGGGTGCCGTTGTGTATTTTTATTTTAAAATTTTTAGTTTTTTTATTTTATTTTGTGTAATTTAACTTCTCGGTCACGACTGAACGTCAGTAAACGTCCCACTGAAGAAACATCACGTTTATTAGCGGCGAATCCGCCTGCGTAGAGTTTATTTTATTTTATTCTTTTTTCTTTAGCACTTTATATGACGTCAGAAAGATCCGGCTTTAATCCGAGACAATCAGTTT
>CM060113.1:42284472-42344827 GCA_030522415.1 Channallabes apus
TAATGTAGTACTGTACTGCAGTGTAGTGTAGTGTAATGTAGTACTGTACTGCAGTGTGTAGTGTAGTGTAGTACTGTACTGCAGTGTGTAGTGTAGTGTAGTACTGTACTGCAGTGTGTAGTGTAGTGTAATGTAGTACTGTACTGCAGTGTGTAGTGTAGTACTGTACTGCAGTGTGTAGTAATGTAGTACAGTAATGTAGTACTGTACTGCAGTGTAGTTTAGTGTAATGTAGTACTGTACTGCAGTGTAGTGTAGTACTGTACTGCAGTGTGTAGTGTAGTGTAGTGTAGTACTGTACTGCAGTGTGTAGTGTAGTGTAATGTAGTACTGTACTGCAGTGTGTAGTGTAGTACTGCACTGCAGTGTGTAGTGTAGTACTGCACTGCAGTGTGTAGTGTAGTACTGCACTGCAGTGTGTAGTGTAGTACTGTACTGCAGTGTGTAGTGTAGTACTGTACTGCAGTGTGTAGTGTAGTACTGTACTGCAGTGTGTAGTGTAGTACTGTACTGCAGTGTGTAGTGTAGTGTAGTGTAGTACTGTACTGCAGTGTAGTTTAGTGTAATGTAGTACTGTACTGCAGTGTAGTTTAGTGTAGTGTAGTACTGTACTGCAGTGTAGTTTAGTGAAGTTTAGTGTAGTGTAGTACTGTACTGCAGTGTGTAGTGTAGTGTAGTACTGTACTGCAGTGTAGTTTAGTGTAGTTTAGTGTAGTGTAGTACTGTACTGCAGTGTAGTTTAGTGTAGTGTAGTACTGTACTGCAGTGTAGTTTAGTGTAGTTTAGTGTAGTGTAGATCTGTACTGCAGTGTGTAGTGTAGTGTAGTACTGTACTGCAGTGTAGTTTAGTGTAGTGTAGTACTGTACTGCAGTGTAGTTTAGTGTAGTGTAGTACTGTACTGCAGTGTGTAGTGTAGTGTAGTACTGTACTGCAGTGTAGTTTAGTGTAGTGTAGTACTGTACTGCAGTGTAGTTTAGTGTAGTGTAGTACTGTACTGCAGTGTAGTTTAGTGTAGTGTAGTGTAGTACTGTACTGCAGTGTGTAGTGTAGTGTAATGTAGTACTGTACTGCAGTGTAGTTTAGTGTAGTGTAGTACTGTACTGCAGAGTGTAGTGTAGTACTGTACTGCAGAGTGTAGTGTAGTACTGTACTGCAGTGTGTAGTGTAGTGTAATGTAGTACTGTACTGCAGTGTGTAGTGTAGTACTGTACTGCAGTGTGTAGTGTAGTACTGTACTGCAGTGTGTAGTGTAGTACTGTACTGCAGTGTGTAGTGTAGTACTGTACTGCAGTGTGTAGTACTGTACTGTAGTGTAGTGTAGTGTAGTACTGTACTGCAGTGTAGTTTAGTGTAATGTAGTACTGTACTGCAGTGTAGTTTAGTGTAGTGTAGTACTGTACTGCAGTGTAGTTTAGTGTAGTGTAGTACTGTACTGCAGTGTAGTTTAGTGTAGTGTAGTACTGTACTGCAGTGTAGTTTAGTGTAGTGTAGTACTGTACTGCAGTGTAGTTTAGTGTAGTTTAGTGTAGTGTAGTACTGTACTGCAGTGTGTAGTGTAGTGTAGTACTGTACTGCAGTGTAGTTTAGTGTAGTGTAGTACTGTACTGCAGTGTAGTTTAGTGTAGTGTAGTACTGTACTGCAGTGTAGTTTAGTGTAGTGTAGTACTGTACTGCAGTGTGTAGTGTAGTGTAATGTAGTACTGTACTGCAGTGTAGTTTAGTGTAGTGTAGTACTGTACTGCAGAGTGTAGTGTAGTACTGTACTGCAGAGTGTAGTGTAGTACTGTACTGCAGTGTGTAGTGTAGTGTAATGTAGTACTGTACTGCAGTGTGTAGTGTAGTACTGTACTGCAGTGTGTAGTGTAGTACTGTACTGCAGTGTGTAGTGTAGTACTATACTGCAGTGTGTAGTGTAGTACTGTACTGCAGTGTGTAGTGTAGTACTGTACTGCAGTGTGTAGTGTAGTGTAGTGTAGTACTGTACTGTAGTGTAGTGTAGTACTGTACTGCAGTGTAGTTTAGTGTAATGTAGTACTGTACTGCAGTGTAGTTTAGTGTAGTGTAGTACTGTACTGCAGTGTAGTTTAGTGTAGTGTAGTACTGTACTGCAGTGTGTAGTGTAGTGTAGTACTGTACTGCAGTGTGTAGTGTAGTGTAGTACTGTACTGCAGTGTAGTTTAGTTTAGTGTAGTGTAGTACTGTACTGCAGTGTAGTTTAGTGTAGTGTAGTACTGTACTGCAGTGTAGTTTAGTGTAGTTTAGTGTAGTGTAGTACTGTACTGCAGTGTGTAGTGTAGTGTAGTGTAGTACTGTACTGCAGTGTGTAGTGTAGTGTAGTGTAGTACTGTACTGCAGTGTAGTTTAGTGTAGTGTAGTACTGTACTGCAGTGTAGTTTAGTGTAGTGTAGTACTGTACTGCAGTGTGTAGTGTAGTGTAGTACTGTACTGCAGTGTAGTTTAGTGTAGTGTAGTACTGTACTGCAGTGTAGTTTAGTGTAGTGTAGTACTGTACTGCAGTGTGTAGTGTAGTGTAGTACTGTACTGCAGTGTAGTTTAGTGTAGTGTAGTACTGTACTGCAGTGTAGTTTAGTGTAGTGTAGTACTGTACTGCAGTGTAGTTTAGTGTAGTGTAGTGTAGTACTGTACTGTAGTGTAGTGTAATGTAGTACTGTACTGCAGTGTAGTTTAGTGTAGTGTAGTACTGTACTGCAGAGTGTAGTGTAGTACTGTACTGCAGAGTGTAGTGTAGTACTGTACTGCAGTGTGTAGTGTAGTGTAATGTAGTACTGTACTGCAGTGTGTAGTGTAGTGTAGTACTGTACTGCAGTGTGTAGTGTAGTGTAATGTAGTACTGTACTGCAGTGTAGTTTAGTGTAGTGTAGTACTGTACAGCAGTGTGTAGTGTAGTACTGTACAGCAGTGTGTAGTGTAGTACTGTACAGCAGTGTGTAGTGTAGTGTAGTACTGTACTGCAGTGTGTAGTGTAGTACTGTACTGCAGTGTGTAGTGTAGTACTGTACTGCAGTGTGTAGTGTAGTACTGTACTGCAGTGTGTAGTGTAGTACTGTACTGCAGTGTAGTTTAGTGTAGTGTAGTACTGTACTGCAGTGTAGTTTAGTGTAGTGTAGTACTGTACAGCAGTGTGTAGTGTAGTGTAGTGCTGTACTGCAGTGTGTAGTTTAGTGTAGTGTAGTACTGTACTGCAGTGTGTAGTTTAGTGTAGTGTAGTACTGTACTGCAGTGTGTAGTTTAGTGTAGTGTAGTACTGTACAGCAGTGTGTAGTGTAGTGTAGTACTGTACAGCAGTGTGTAGTGTAGTACTGTACAGCAGTGTGTAGTGTAGTGTAGTACTGTACTGCAGTGTGTAGTTTAGTGTAGTGTAGTACTGTACAGCAGTGTGTAGTGTAGTGTAGTACTGTACAGCAGTGTGTAGTGTAGTACTGTACAGCAGTGTGTAGTGTAGTACTGTACAGCAGTGTGTAGTGTAGTGTAGTACTGTACTGCAGTGTGTAGTGTAGTGTAGTACTGTACTGCAGTGTAGTGTAGTGTAGTACTGTACTGCAGTGTGTAGTGTAGTGTAGTACTGTACTGCAGTGTGTAGTGTAGTGTAATGTAGTACTGTACTGCAGTGTGTAGTGTAGTGTAGTGTAGTACTGTACAGCAGTGTGTAGTGTAGTACTGTACAGCAGTGTGTAGTGTAGTGTGTATTCCAGTGTACTGTACAGCAGTGTGTAGTGTAGTGTAATGTAGTACTGTACAGCAGTGTAGTGTAGTTTAGTGTCCTGTTCAGGTTTGCAGAAAGACCATTTCAGGTCGGTTGACAGACACAAAGACAGACGGGTAGGCGGACTGACGGGTGGGTTGACAGGAGGCGGACTGATGGGTGGGTTGACGGGTGGGTTGACGGGTGGGTTGACAGGTAGGCGGGTTGAAGGGTACACAGATGAGCATAAATCCTGAAATCTGAAAAAAAAAAACATCTGAAATGTGAAAATGAAATCTCCGTAAAGTTTAAGGTTTGGTTAAATCGGGGACAGAGCGTCGTTCCTCCTGACTGCGGCCTGGCGTTACCGTGGCAGCCGCTCTAAAGCTTCACACTCTATGTGAATCATATTAATGATGAGTCACATGATCTCGTGAGGATTTTTAATTAGTGTGATGAATTAAAGCCGTCACTTCTCTTTTATCTGTCGGTTCAGGAGTGGATTAGGATGTTTTGGATTAACACTCAGGGTTCTTTATTATTAGGTGCGAGAGAGAGAGAGAGAGAGAGAGAGAGAGAGAGAGAGCACAGTTGTGGGTAGCACAAAGCACCTGAGTGTGTGTGTGTGTGTGTGTGTGTGTGTGTGAGTACTTGAGGGCACGCTCCGGCAGAGACAATGACTTCATCCTTGTACTCAGTCCTCCAAACCGCGTGTTTGTGTGTGTGTGTTATTGATCCAAGCACCCCGCACTCCCCTCCCCCCCCCCCCCCCAGCAGGTGGTGTTATTTTGTTGCAGATTTTCCTTTGACCTTTTGCCTCTATTTAAATTCTAACTGCCACCTGATGATGTCATCACCTGTGTTTCAGCCACCGATTTTTTTTTTCTTTTTTTTTTCCAGCCATTTCAGTTTGCAGTAGCCTCATGTTCTGTTTTGTTGATCTACGCAGATGCAGAAAGTAAATACACCCCCATAGTTTTATGAGAAAATGCACACACCTGTATGAGTTGTAATTATTACTAGTATTATTATTGTTAGTATTATTATTGTTAGTATTATTATAACTCCTGTTAGTTTCCTTCTTTTCACACTGGAACGTTTCAGTCTTTGAACCAACAAGTGGTAACAATTTCAGAGAATTTTCTGATTTCTGATTGTGGACCGTGTGAGAGAGACACAGCCAGGAGTCTCGTGTGAAGTCCAGCTTCCTAATGCTCACAGAATTAAAGGGAAAGCTAAAACATGACCGGAGTCACAAGCTGCTCATTTACATTTGGCGCAGACTCTCACCCACCAGAGAGACTTAAAATAATGCTTTGAAGTTTTCGTCTTGGCTCCGCCCCCGGGCCGTCCGATACATGATCTGAAGCCACATAATTCGTGGTCCAGGTGTCGATGAAGTGGAAAACCTCCAGGGTCCGGGTCCGTGTTTGGTGGGTTTCCTCCGGGTTCTCCGGTTTCCTCCCACAGACACGTAGGTTACTGTTAGGTTGTGTGTGTGTGTGTGTGTGTGTGTGTGCCCTGCGATGGATTGGCCCCTAGTCCAGAGTGTACCCCGCCTCGTGCCCTAAGCCTCCTGTGATAGGCTCCGCCCACCATGACTCTGAATACAGGATAAAGTTGTATAGAAGATGAGTGAGTGAGAAACATCTCCTGTTATACTGAACTTCCAGCCACCTAACACACAGTATGAGTGCAGATCAATCCCTGCTATCTGTTTCACCCAGATGAGGATGGGTTCCCTGTTGAGTCTGGTTCCCCTCAAGGTTTCTTCCTATTACCATCTCGGAGTTTTTCCCTCAAAACCGTCGCCCTCGGCTCGTTCATCAGGGACGACCTGATCATTATAATTTATTTAATTCTGTAAAGTTAATTAGCGTCAACAATCAATGTAAAAGGCACGATGTAATTAAACTGAGTTGAATAAATAACTAAGCCTCACTCACTCACACGTCCAACATGTTCTCAATCATAAAATAAATCTAGCGTGTGTGTGTGTGTGTGTGTTTACTTCTGGCGGGTCCACACTTGCAGTTTCGCTCTCGAGGCTCCTGTTTGTGTTTAGTGTGCGTTTGTTTATTTATCCATCTTGGCTTTTCATCCGGTCAGTTCAGGTTTTGCTGCTTTCCAGGAAACAGTATTTTGTTCACACCACAAAACTGTAAATAACATGTTCACAACTTTTCCCCAGAAACAAATGTTCCTCGTCAGGTTTATTTTTTTCTTTGACAAACCCAGAGCTGTTCAGGTCTAATTCTTTTATTTCCTGGAAATTGTGTGTACTAATACACACTTGTACGAATGTGGACCGGTGTTTTGTACACCGGTCCAGTGGGTGTGTGTTACCCTCGTGAGTGTGTGTGTACCCTCGTGAGTGTGGCAGTGGATCTGGGCTTTACACCGAGAACATGCTGATGACGGGCTGAGACAGGACAAGCATCCGTCACACAAATCTCATCGATCGACAAATACATAACAGTGATGGTTAATTTCCCTTTCTGAACTGCTCTGCATTATTACATTATTACAAACAATAAATATTAAATGTAGTAATTTAGCCATAATTCATCATAATTACCGGAACGTTAATTCTGCATCATTAAATTGATCTCAGACGAACGAGTCTGCCTGAAGCTGCTCGAATTCTCTCAAAGTTTCAGAAAAATGTAATAAATAAATGAAGTGAGAGGGTGTGTTCCTCCGGCTCGCTGTCAGGGTGATGGATTGATCCCCGCTGTGTGAGTAATTAAGCTAATCGAGTTTGACTAATGATAATGAGACATAATTCTGCACAGCCTCTTTTCAAACCGCGCATGACGCAGCCTTTGTGATTGATAAGGAAGGTTTTAATCTACAACAAAACAAAAGTACACGTGAGATCGCAGTGTTACACATCGTCTTCACCTTCATCACCTCCCACAGGGAATAATACAAGTTCGTAAGGCTTGATCGGATTTATTATGAAGCATCAGGAGAGTCGGGTTGCGTTCTAAATGCTCTTGTAATGTGTTATATATATATAGAGGGTTAATAAAGTGCACCTGATTTTGCCATCTAATGTATTCAGGTGTCGGATGAGTTCATATCAGAAAGTTGCGACGTAAAGGACATGGACGGCAAAATGTCTATGTACATAATGTACATCTTGTCTTGTAATCCTCTTTAGATAATGAAATTTTACAATATTTTCCTTTGTGTGTGTGTGTGTGTGTGGACACACACGCGTAAGAAGACATTTGGGATGTTTTATAGTAGGGTTGCGTATCTCACACTTAATGTACAGGTCGCGGAGGGCCTGGAACCTTTCGCCGGAGAGTTAGGACACGAGACGGGGTACAGCGTAGACGGGGTTCCAATCCAGGGCAACTGTTTGTCAATGATTTGTAATTAATGATAAGATACAATAGATTTTTTTGTGACAAGAGGAAAAAAAATAGCAATGTGAGGCAAAGTAATGAAGCCCAAATAGTTTAAATAAACACAATTAAAACTATTTATAAATACTCCTGATATACAGTATGAGCTATGGAGAAATTGATGCAAAACAAATGCTATGTTGTTCTTCGCTCATGAAAGTGATCTGTTACAAGGGTTTCCATCATGTAAGAAAATCTGGACCTTGAACTTTCTTATTCTGTTCCTTTGCATGTTTCCATGTTTCTGAGTTCAGAGTCCACTGGATTACATCACAATAAGAATTCTCAGTCCGGTCGTGTTCAGGCCGAGCTCATGCTACAGGTTCTAATAGAATGTAACCATATTTAGTTTCCTAAAAGACTTTGATGTGATGACGCTAACCGTGTCCTCGTATCCAGGAATGTGGTCGCGGTTTCCAGTTATTCCATAAATTATTATTCGTACTGAAGTTCTGAAATCTGAACTGTAATATAAACAGGAAATGGTTAGTTACAAGCAGAGGTGGAGAGTAATGAATTATATTTACTTGCGTTACTGTAACTGAGTAGATTTTTTGTGTACTTCTACTTTTTAAAATAATTTTTTTAATCAGTAATTTTACTTTTACTTAAGTATGTTTTGTTTAAGGGATTGTACTTCACTACATTTTAAATTATATTCACTACTGAGTAAAAAATAAATTAATGAAAATAAAAAATAATGTAAATAATACAACGGGGAAGGAAAAAAATTGCACCCCGGAAACGACTGGACTGATTGATTGATTGGAGAACAAACGTGTTAAATTCACAAGAACGATGGAGACGGAACAGACGCCAGTGATACAGACACAGCTGGAAGTGAAACGCCAACAAAAAACCCTTATGATCAAACCGCTGGTCATATTTAAGCCACCACTTTTATTTCAAACACAACAAAGGCAACAGATTTATTATGCGAGTGTGTTCCCCCCCCCCAACCCCCCCCCCCCCCCCCGCTGTTAAAAAAACAAACAAAAGTAACTCAGTAACTTTTACTCTGAGTAAATCTTTAATGAGTTACTTTTACTTGAGTAGATTTTTATGAGGGTAACTTTACTTGTACTTCAGTAAAACTTTACTAAAGTAACAGTACTTTTACTTAAGTACAACATTGTATTACTCTTTCCACCTCTGGCTACATGTGTAATATTTACTGTAACTAGCTGGTTAGTTTAACTAGATCACTGACTGAGTCCTGCACTGAGTTACTACCTGCGTAACCAGCGTGTCACGTTACAGCAGCTTTAACCATCTAAAGGAGGAACAGCGATATAATTCACCTAATTATCATACACATTATTAAACACGATTTTAAGCTCCGCCCCCTCACAATCACATTTTCTCTTTATCGTTTGTCACTTATTCTTTTTCTCTGTCTTTTTCTCCCTCTTTGTCCCAGTCATTCTATCTTTCGGTTTGTCTCCATCTTTCTGTTTCTTTATCTCTTCCTTTCTTTTTCTCTTTGTCTTTATATCCTCATTCTCTCTCTCTCTCTGTATAAAGAGATGACAGGTGACTTGAGGAGAGAACATTATTACCCAGTGCACTCAAGCATGACTCTGTGTGTGTGTGTGTGTGTGTGTGTGTGTGTGTGTTCATTTCCTCTGACCTTCTCATCCTGATCTGCCTTTGCCTTCTTGAATTCTCTCAATTTATCCCTACTTCAAGCTTCACTGTCTGATGTCGGCATCATTACAATAAAGAGCTTCACACACACACACACACACACACACACACACACACACAGTCTCAGTGACTCACGCGCGTCTCGGTCTGACTTACTGTAATTAGCCGTCATTAGATGACGGCGATGTGACTCTTCCCTTCGTTCTTTCTCTCTTTCTGTGAACTGATGCCATGAGAGAGGTTCTGCGCTCATCTCTGATTCCCTGAATGTTATTGTGTCACGTCAGGAAACCCTACACCAGTCTGTTCCCCGCGCTGTGTGTTGTGTCGTTTTGCTGAGTGTCTTGTGTTATTTTTTCCTGAGTTGTGTGTTGTGTCGTGTTATCGTGTCGTGTTATCGTGTCTGAGGTTGTATTATTTTTGCTGAGTTTGTGGTGTTTTGTGCTGTTGTGTATTTTTAGCTCCGCTTGACTCATGTTGTGTCGCGTTGGTTACGTTAACACAACACAACCTAAATCTCCAGTCTGAAGCTCTGATTAGTTTCCTAACTTTCAGATTTGCTCAGAAAAAAAAGCTAGCTTTTTAGATTTAGCCAAGACGCTAATGAACGCTTATACACATGAGTTAAAAATCTTGTCGGATTAATTTGTAAACCTTAGCAGAGCTTAGCACCTAAACATTCTGTCAGAAAACAGGTGGGATTAGCATTTCTTAACCATCACGTTTGTACAGTTTTCGGGCTGGAGTTAGCAAATTTAAAACCTAAATTAAATCATAACAGCTAACAGACTAAGCTTAGCAGGAGGATTATAACTGGTTATGAATACAACGTAAAATCCTAGCAAGCTAGCTAGCAATCAGTATTGATAGAAATGGACAAAAGATAAATAAATATAAGCTTAACTTTCTTTAAAAACTCCTGTCAGGTTAGCTCATCATTGCTAGCTGGATAGAAGATAAATATTTATTTAATGTACACATTAGAGTCTGTTAATGAATGTTCAGTTTGTTCAGGAGGCTGAAAGCTAGCGCTAGTCGCTGCTGTGTGCTAATTGAGGAATTAAAGATGCATGAGCAGTCCATTATACTGTCATCTCCTGGTGCGTACACACACACACACACACACACACACACACACACACACTGCTGAGTCAAACCTGTGCTGTGTTTTTTTTTTTTTTGGCTAACAGCACTGTTCCTTCCCATCGGTGTGTGTCCTTCACACCTTCCCTCCTACACAGCCAGATGAAACGGCTCACACTTGTCCAAACACACACACACACACACACACACACTGAACCCACCAGGAACAGAGTCGGTGCATTAAGTTAAATATAGCACACATCAATGAGTGAGGTATTTATGAACCTAACCTGCACAATTCTCTGGCTAATCCAGATTTCACTCGCGTCTTTGCTAATATTTAATAATAAATGTTAGCTAGCGAATATTCTTTGAGGGTATCCTCTGCAAGCAAAAGCGAGTTCATATTTTAGAATAAATTTTAACCACCTAATTGTGAACATTCTTCACCAAGCAATATCTCATTTAGATTTTAGAGTTAACTTTAACTAGCTATATTTCTAGCGAGCTTGTACTATAGCATTGATGTCAGGTAGCCACCTTGCTAAATTAGCCAGTTTATTTTAGCTAGCTCAATTACTTTATGCTGTAAATCATTGCTGCTACTCAGGAATGTCAAATGTTTACGGTTTTTCCTTCCATGACCTCAACTCGTACCTCATTACTATAAAGTTACTGAAACGTTGTTGTGTTGGTCACTCAATCCAACAAAAGGAAATCCTGTCACGTTAGCGGATAGCTAGCTGACGATCATCAACATGACTCACGTGACTTAAATATCTTTTCACAATAACTGATAGATTAGCCTGTTACCCATTAGTTCATGAAGCTCTTTTCCCCCCTAACGCTGTTTGTTTTGTTTGTATTTTCAGTTTATGATTGAAGTATTGGCGCCCTGGTTGTGTTCGGGAGTGATGAGATCGTGTTAGCCATGTTAGCGATGTAGCGGTGAGCTCAGATTAATGACTCTCAGCATCGTCTCACTGACGGCGTGAGTCTGAATCGTGGCGCATCAGCTAATTACAGGACACGCTGCGACATGCGCGTCCACACACACACACACACACCTGCAAACCTTGTTGATGACAATGAAACGTCGCCTCAGGCAAAATAGATAAATAATAAATACATCCTGAGTTCAAAACAGCACTTTAGTCATCAGTTTCAGGTCAAATTCCTACCATACCAGCGTCAGGAAACAGCAGTGTGTGTGTGTGTCCGTCCGTCTGTCTCTACTGGATTGTTTCTCTCAGTTTATTTGTAAATCTATCTCTAGCTCTGTGTTTATCTATCCGTCCATCCATCTAGCTCTCTGATCAGGGTTAAGAGAGAGAGAGAGAGAGAGAGAGTGTGTGTGTGTGTGTGTGTGTGTGTGTGTGTTTGTTTTCTTTGTTCTTATGCCATCAACAGCAAAGAGCATCAGAACTGAGCTCTTGTGAAAGCAAGCAAACACACACACACACACACACACACACGAGTTGAGAGCAGACTGTCTGTGTATGGCATGGGGAGAGAATTGTGTGTGTGTGTGTGTGTGTAATAATATGGGCACAATCAGCATTTCGAGGCTCCCTTTACAATGACGAGGTTGATTTTTTGTTTTTTTCAATGTCATTTCTATATTTATTGATAATAATAATTAACACTAAGACTCAGGATGTAGCTAAATAAAATAAAGAGTAAAAGCAGAAAGAAAAACAGCATGGACAGAGTACAGATAAATAAAGACAGACAGAATTAGGTGAACAGATGGACATGAAGACAGAGTTAGAGATGTGAGGAGAGATGGAGAGACGGATGGACAGACAGATTTGCAGTTGGGTGTAAATATAGTCAGTGTTTTGCAATGAAGTTTATTTCTAAGCTGAAACAATGAAAAAAATGAATGGGTATGAAAAAAAAAACGATACACAATACAAAACTCTTCCACTGTATTATTCTATATATTCTACAGTAGAATAGTATCATATAAAATAGATTCATATTAGAAAATAGATATAATAAATACACACCAGTCAGGTGTAACATTAAACACACCGTAGAAATTTTTGCCTTAAGAAGTGAAATTTTGCAAGAAATACGAAGCGTTCCGAGCCGAACGTCCGCAAGCCTTTGAAAACTTGTTTACATAAATCTAAGCAACGTTAGTTTACTGTTTTGCATTTTGTGTAAGATTTAGTGAGACGCAGCTACAGATCCCAAGAATGTTATCGAGGACGGCAGGAAGAAGAAAACAGAGCCGCTTTCAGTTTGGTTTTTAAAGCAGTCGGAACCGAGAGGAATCATAAATGTAGGTGAGATTTAATGTCCATTTCATATTTTACTTCATTTACGTGTTTTTAAATGGAAAAAATATGATCATAGTGTTGGAAATTGGTAATATAAAAGTACAAGGATGATCTTATCATTTTGATTCATAAGCATTCACGTACAAACTTGTGCAAAGCTGCTTTGCGACAATTTTTATATAATGTTCTATACAAATAGAATTGAATTTAGTTTTAGTTAAATGTAATATTTTTGGGACAAAGCGTTATTTCACCTTGAGAACTCGCCTGCGTGACGGATTAAACTCGGCACCGCTGTTGGAAACAGAGACCCGGGCGAGTGTGCGGATCTGAAGGGTTGTGTCTAGTGGACCGGGTCAGAGTGACTCCAGAACTGCTGTTCTCGTGATACGTTCCCGGGCTGCAGGGGGTCAGGACTTCCCAAAAAAGGGGAAGAGATGGAAGAGTTGTCTATGAGAAATATTTATTTATTCCACTGATTTATAATTTGAATATGATAGTAAGAAGAAAAGTTATTGTGCATCAGTTTATTTATTGAGACACTTAGATAGACGGAGAACTTTATTAATCACAGAGGGAAATTGTAGAAATTGTGTATTAAATATATTTGTGTGTGTGTGTGTGTGTGTGTGTGTGTGTGTGTGAGAGAGAGAGTATATTTGAGTTTTCTTATTGCTCTCGGCACCGCAGGGCGAATCTTCAGGAGTCAGCTGACTCGTTTCTTTAATCCACACACACACACACACACACACACACACACACACACACTGATTATTAAAGCAGTCACCAGCATCAGGAAGTCGTTTATTTCAAATCTTCAAACTTTCAAGCAGAGCAGATTAACAGCAAAACAAACCCTGCGGAGCGAGAGTTCAGTCTCATCAACACCGGCGCAGGAATCTGTGTCTTTCAGTGGAAAAGTCAATTATTAAACTTTACAATAAAACATTTCCTCAGTCTAAAATTCGCATCCTATAAAAATCCTGTAAGACATTTAAGAAAAAAAAAAAAACACCCAATCTCTCAGTACTTCATACTTCCTCCAGAGGGCGTGCGCTGATAATCGTTCATCCGATACGTCACGCTAAAACACGTGCGGTAGCGTTCGCATGCTTGTAGTGTTAGCGTTAGCGTTCTGTCGTCAGGCGTCCGCGTCACCACATGTTCATCATGCGCGCGTCCTGTTTCGCTAATTTCTGAACATTATCACAAAAACATGCAAGATGATTCTTCTTTTTTTTTTTTAAATGTGTGCAGCGTCTCGTTCAGGGTCACGAGGATTTACAACTCGCCGTTTATTTTCAAATATTATTTACAGATACTTTAAGTTTATTTTACAAGCTGTGTCGGGAATATTTACAGCAGTTATAACCTGTAGTGTAGCTGAGTGAGTGCGAGAGGGGGGCGGAGCTTCAGATATAAAACTGTTTCATCGGAGAACTGAGCTTAAGCGTGCGAGACTGCTCTAAATACTAGCACAAAAAAAAAAAAGAAGAAGAGAGACAACAGGACGTTAAATCCAGCGATGTATCGTACGGCCGATTATCCGCGCACGTCTTCCTGCCTCCATCTTCACAAGTCTTCAGAGAAATAAAGTCTTACGTTAAACCCTCATCATTTTATAGTCTGTGCAAAGTCAGTCTTCGTCCCCCAATCGGACGCGACGTGTCCTTGACGCGCTTCTTTAACTTGACGTCTCTTTTAGTCCTTGAGGACGACGTTGTGCTGCTGAGTTTCATTGTGTTCAGTTTTACTTCACAGTTTAACAGAAGTTGTACAGTTTGTGTCACAAACGGTTAAAAATGTGCATTTTCATGTCCCCACCCCACCGCCAGTCTCTCTGGGGGAAGAAGGATAAAAAATAAAAAAAAACTCCATCTGCGTTTCCCAACACGTCTCCGTGCGCGAGGTCTGGAACCTGACCACCGGTGTGCTACTGTCTGATCTGAGACGATCATCTGTTTGATTATTATTAGAAGTGCAGGAATGAGCTTTTGGACACTCACTCACACACACACACACACACACACACACACACACCTACTCGGGTTTCACATCATCCAGGAACGTGGACACCTGCGAAAAGAGAGAGAAAAACATGAGCTCATTTACATGCAGACGAAATGAAAGTTTAATGCACGCGGATGTAACACTGGTGTATTTGAGTTCAGTCCCTCCAGGGTGTAAACACCTGGATCACACCTGGGACACGCGCTGTCCTGTCCTGTGTCAGAAGGAAGGAGCTGATTGATGGGTCAGAACAACCGTGATCAGAAAAAACATCCTGAATGAAGATGGTGAAGGTGCGAGATCCCGACCTTAATCTCACATCAAGATCTCAGTGAAAAAATAAATGCGGCTCTGGACAGATGTTGATAAACAGTGACATGAAAATCAGTTTAATTAGAAATTTGTCAATATTATTATTATTATTGTTGTTATTATTACTGTATTTATTACGTCTGGAGGGAACCCAGGTGTGTCTGATCGCTGTCTTCACTCGTTTAATCTCGTCACCCCGATGTACTTTTATGACGATTCAATTGAAAGCTAATCCACCTGTGGCCGCGTGCCAGAGTGTTAAACCTCAGCACCTGCAGCGGCCGTGCGGAAAAACACTCCGTCTGCTCCGCAACCGAGACGATAAACACCCGAGAAAATACACAGAGAGGTTTTTAAGTTAAAGACGAACCAACAGCGGACACGCAGTAAGTGTTAAACACACGTGTACAGATCTGTAAAGACGACGTTAAACTTCTGAATTAATAAATAAAATCTCACAGACACGACAGAGAGAAGGCGGTGGTGTAGCGGTTATAGCTGTCGCCTTGTACCTCCAGGGTCCGGGTTCTCCAGGTTCCTCCCACAGTCCAAAGACTTGCAGGTTCGGCTAACTGGCGTTCCCAAATTGTTTAAAAAAAAAAAAAAAAAAAAAAAGAGGGTATCCAAGATGGCGCCGGTGAGTTCGGCTGCCGTCACGACTGCTCCGACCACCTTTTGTTTGTTTTTGTTCTTTAAGTTAGTTTTCAGTGTTTTAAAATCGGCAAAATCATCACCATTGAGTACATTAGGTATGATAGAGACACTCTTGTTTCTATTGGCATACAATGTACTCACAATTCGACGTTTTTAACTCCGGATCCGAGCTGGCCGAGTGAGATCCTGAGGGAGAACAATGGACACGACGCGAAGCGGAGGCCTCGAGGGAGACGAGCCGGCGTGAGGAACCGGCTCAGAGCCCGTGCACACCGCACACCTCTGCCTAGCATCCTGCTCGCCAACGTCCAGTCACTGGAGAACAAACTTGATGACCTCAGGGCCAGGATAAAGTTCCAGAGAGACATTCGGGACTGCAATCTCCTCTGCTTCACCGAGACATGGCTGAACCCAGAGGTACCGGAACACGCCATCCAACCAGCCGAGTTCTTCTCGGTTCACCGCATGGACAGGACGCGGGACTCGGGGAAGTCAAGGGGAGGCGGCGTGTGCTTAATGGTGAACAACAGCTGGTGCAACAGCGCGAGCGTTGTTCCTCTTACACGCTCCTGCACACCAAACCTGGAACTACTGTCCATCATGTGTCGTCCGTTTTATCTTCCACGGGAGTTCACATCAGTCATAATCAGTGCCGTTTATATTCTACCACAAGCAGACACTGACACTGCCTTATGCGAGCTGCATGAGGCGCTCACACAGCACCAGACACAACACCGGGACGCTGCGCTCATTGTGGCGGGGGATTTTAATAGTGCCAACCTCAAACGCGCAGCGCCGAACTTTTATCAGCACATCACCTGCCCCACCAGGGGCGAAAGGACACTGGACCACTGTTATACCACGGTCAAAGACGGTTACAAGGCACAATCTCGTCCAGCGTTTGGTAAATCCGACCACGCCGCCATCTTCCTCATGCCAAAATATAAACAAAGGCTGAAACAGGAAGTTCCGGTTCAGAGGGAGGTCGCGCGCTGGACGGACCAATCGGTGGCCGCGTTACAGGACGCACTCGATGACGCAGACTGGGACATGTTCAGAAACAGCTCCGATGATGACGTCAGCGTGTTTACGGAAGCGGTTGTGGGATTTATTGAAAAGCTGGTAGACGATACGGTGGAGAAAAAGACTATCAGAACGTTTCCCAACCAGAAGCCGTGGGTGGATAAAACCATCTGCGACGCTCTGAGATCTCGCACAGCTGCCTACAACACGGGACTTGCGTCGGGGGACATGGAACCGTACAAGGCTGCGTCATATAACGTGCGGAAGGCGGTGAAAGAGGCGAAGCAGCGCTACGGGAGAAAACTAGAGTCACAGCTTCAACAGAGTGACTCTAGGAGCCTGTGGCAGGGACTGAGAACAATAACGGATTATAAAGCACCAACATCCGGTATGACGAACGCGGACGCGACTCTGGCAGACGAGCTCAACACCTATGCTCGCTTCGAGGCTGCAGCTAAAGACGCTAGCGATGCTAATGCTAACGGCGCTAATGCTAACGGCGCTAACGGCTGCAGACAGGAAGACACTGCCAGCACCGGGAACGCGCTCATCATCTCCGAGCACGACGTGAGGAGAGCCTTCAAGAGAGTGAACACCAGGAAAGCAGCAGGACCAGACGGCATCTCAGGCCGTATCCTCAGAGCCTGCGCAGACCAGCTAGCACCTGTGTTCACTGAGATATTAAACATCTCCTTATCTCAGTCGATGATCCCCACATGCTTCAAAGAGTCCATCGTTTTTCCTGTCCCGAAGAAACCACATCCTGCTTCCCTCAATGACTATCGCCCTGTAGCCCTCACCTCAGTAGTGATGAAGTGCTTTGAACGCCTTATCAGAGACTTCATCATTTCTTCACTACCCGACACACTGGACCCACTACAGTTTGCATACCGTCAGAACCGCTCAACAGACGATGCAATCTCTCATCTCCTCCACACATCACTCACTCACCTGGACACTAGGAAAGGGAATTATGTTAAAATGCTCTTCATCGACTACAGCTCTGCTTTTAATACCATAATTCCCTCCACACTCACCACCAAGCTGGAGCACCTGGGACTCAGCTCATCTATATGTCAGTGGATCTCCAATTTTCTGACTGGCAGACCACAGGCAGTAAGGATGGGCGGACATGTCTCAGCTACACTCACTCTCAGCACTGGAGCCCCCCAGGGTTGTGTTCTGAGCCCCCTGCTGTACTCTTTGTACACCCATGACTGCGTGGCCACTACCAACTCCACCTCCATCATCAAGTTTGCTGACGACACCGTCGTGGTCGGACTGATCACCAACAATGATGAGTCGGACTACCTAGAGGAGATTGGAAATCTGGAGAACTGGTGCCAGAGGAACAATCTCCTCCTGAACGTCAGTAAGACAAAGGAGCTGACAGTGGACTTTAGTACAAAGCAGGAGAGGAACTACCAGACCCCTGTCATCAACAGGAGCCCAGTGGAGAGAGTGGACAGCTTCAGATACCTCGGTGTTCACATCACGCAGGACCTGTCATGGTCCTGTCACATCAGCACCGTGGTGAAAAAAGCCCGGCAGCGTCTCTACCACCTCAGACGTTTGAGAGACTTTAGACTGCCCTCCAAGGTGCTCAGGAACTTCTACTCCTGCACCATAGAGAGCATCCTGACGGGAAACATCACGACCTGGTTCGGGAACATCACCATGCAGGACAGACGAGCTCTACAGAGGGTGGTGCGATCAGCCGAGCGCATCATCCGCACTGAGCTCCCTGACCTGCCCTCGATCTACAGCAAGCGGTGCTGGACTAAGGCCAGGAAGATCATGAAGGACCTCAGTCACCCCAGTAATGGACTGTTCTCTTTGTTGCGGTCTGGGAAGCGATTCCGCTCCCTAAAGGCCAACACAGAGAGGCTGAGGAGGAGCTTCTTCCCGCAGGCGATAAGGTCTCTCAATCACACCTCCACACAGGACTAATAACATCTTTTTAAGCTCACAACACTGACTGGACAATCATGGACACATTCATACACACTTGCACTAAATATTTATACATCTGGACATGTCACTTTCATTAGTCACTTTCATGCATATTTGCACAACCACTGACACTTTAAATTCTATATACATATATACTCTATCTACCCTATATTTTGCAATATTTTATTATGCCCTTATTGTACAGTTAATTTCATTAGTTAAATTTATTTCTTTAGTATTTCCTTTTTATTGACTATTTTACGTACAAGCTTTTATTTTCTTTTTTAAGGTCACTGGCGGTCGTGTAAGCATTTCACTGCATATTATACTGTGTATGACTGTGTATGTGACAAATAAAATTTGAATTTGAAAATATTATAATATAATTATCTTGGAAGAGAAAAGTTTAATAATGATTTTAGGGAATTTCTAGAAAATACATCGAATTCGTCTCTGATCAGAAACTTAAAATCAGCAGTTTAAAAACAATTCTGATAGAAAATCAGCTCCGTTAACATCAGGGTTCTGGGGTCGAATCCCAAATAGTGTTAAATGGAAAGCTAGTGCACTATGTAGGGTGTACAATCCCTTGTTCCACACTCCAAGTAGTGCCCTTGATCAGGGGTTAGAGAGGGATTTGGGATTCAGCCTTGTGTTGTTAGAAGCTAGTTAGCTTTGTAGCTAAGTGTTAGCCGTGAACAGAACGGCACGGACGGTTCAGAGGTGATTCAGAACGACTTAGAAGTGATTAGTGCAGAGACGGCGTGTTGTTTAAGACGTTACATAACGTTATCAGGTGTGTGTTCTTACTGAAAGTGCTTCTGTGTCTGGGTGTGAATGTGGGTTTTGTCAGGCAGCTGCTCTCTCCTCAGTACTGCGGACCGTACAGACCTACTCTCACCCACGCTGAGACACAAAGTTAGTGTCGTTAACCACTGGACATCACCTGGGACACACCCACTCATACATATAGGTACACATCACAGTGCTGTTACTGTCTGATATCAGCACTCGTATAATCAGATTTATTTATCAAACAAATAAAAAGTGTTAAATGTGGACTTTTGATATTGAATTGAATTACATTTTGGATTACAGCAACGAGCATCTAAATAAACTGTGTGTGTGTGTCCCTCTGTGTCTCTCTCTCTTCTCCAAACTCAGTTACGTCTCTGCAACAAGAACAAACTCGTCCTGAAGCCGAATCCTAAAACTAGGTTCCATCAAATCCTCCCTGCTGTCACACACACACACTCTCTCTCTCTCTCTCTCTCTCAACACCTTACACACCACCTGACTACTAAATAATAATGAAAATCAGGGAAAAATAAGTGTTGTCATCACTAGTGTTTTTAAAAACATAAAATTTAAAATAAATCAGTGTTTATTGTTTAAAACGGCACGCGCACACACACACACACACACACACACAGAGCAGTGATCTGGTGACTGGGTTTTTAAATCACAACTTACACATTTAGAGTTTCTGTATTTTTGTATTTCTAGTCATGTTTAGGAGGAATGCAAACAAACAAACATCACCAAATATAAACAGCGTCTAGACGTTACTCCGGCTCCGCCCCTCCCCCACCCACCCCCTCAGTCCTGGTGTGTTTACACGGTGGTGGACACAGGTTCCTGTAGTTTCTGTCGGCGGTGCAGTTTCTAATCAGCGCCATTGTGCTTCGCTAATCCGCTAAATTTCTCGCTCGGAGCCGCGATTGAGGGGGAAAAGAAAAAAAGCCCCACACTGAAACAGCTGATTATTGTTGTTGTTTTGTCGCCGCGGCTGTGAATCAGATTGCGCGTGTTTTCTGATCTCTCCGTCACTGAGGCTACAAACACCACGTCGTGTCCCAGCATGCCGTTCTGCAGCGGAGTTAGCATGTGCTTCAGGAGTTTGATTTACTGATGATACAATCAGAGTTAGCGTTCGACAGACACGCTACATAATAATAATAACAATAATAAATCAGTTTTAAATTGCTTTGATTACAGAAATCTTCATCTCTGACAACAGAAACACGTCACGGCTGTAGTGTGAACCGTCTGAACGTATTTAAGGATCCAGGACGTGCGGACACAGACCGTCCACTCAACTGTGTGTGACTTAACGCTCACGTGTCCTGTATTAACCCTGGAAAACCCAGACCACCTTATCCTAATAGGAAATCTATTTCCTTTGGCTGAAATAATGATACAGACCCAGTGAACCCTAAAACAGGTGTTTTTTTAATTAACCCTTTCCTACTACATGTAATGACATGGGTGATATATGACCCCTTGGGATATCCAGTATGTTTTACCAACTTGTAACTTTCACTCATGACATAAAGGCAGGAGTTCTTTCTTAGTAAGGAAAGACCAGATTCTCATTTCAAAATATATTTATTGATTTTAACTTTTCATCAATGACTATGCACATAAAATTTTGTTCTAAGGCAGGAACTAAAAACACTGGCATCAGCTTTTATATCACCAAATAAAAAGCACAGTAGCAGCCATGTTTGATGTGAAAAAAATCAGGTTAGTTCAGTCAGTTACCACTAAATGTCAGTGTTATGGGTTCACATAGGGCACACTGGGTTGTAATGCAAAAAGAAATCTTTACTGGGGTTGAATATGACGATGAAATAAAAGTCTGGGTCAAATATGACCCCATGGGTTCTCCAGGGTTAATGTCTCTGAGACGCTGACCCTCTGTGTCTCCCAGTGTTTAAATGTCCCGTCTCTTACAAAGTCATCGTCTTTTTTCCCCTCCTGTCGATCTTCTGCTCCAGTCCAGTAGGTGGCGAGATCACACCAACGGCTCATAAAAAGACTCAGAAGCAACAATCAGCTAAAATGAGGGTCGTGTTTCCTGCGGAAGTTTTAAGATGTTTTTAAGTTTAGAAATTTAAACACCAAAAAACGTCCAAATCCAGTGATTCGGATGCAGACGGCACGCTGTACCATGATGAACTCGGGTCTTCTCTCTCTCTCTCTCACTCACACACACACACACACCACTGATGTGTTCATGTCATTCTTTACTTTTGAATAAAAGTTCCTCTTCACTCACTCGTCCTTATGAAGCGAGATGCTGCGCAGGGAAACGACATGCAAACGCTAACGGCTAACACACGAGCCCAGACATCTCTCTCACACACACACTGCGGCAGGTGATCTCTCCTCCTGCTGCAGTTATTAAAATATTAATGCGCTGAAACACGAAGCGCTCGGTGCCGCAGCCTCGTCTTCATCCCTCACCGTCAGCGACCGAAAGCAGAGACGAACCGCTGAGGGTATCTTTAGTCTTAAAAAAAAGAAAAAACACACACGCAGGTGTTGCATAAGCCCTTACATAAGGTGTAGAAGTGAAGTGTAGTAATGGCTTTTCTGTGTACGATCTTTATACTTCTGTCACTCGACACAGATGCCACTTTAACACCAGCACCTTCATCTGTGACTACACACACACAGTTTGTTTATATGTTTCCCCTTTTGTTCTCCACCACACCCACACTTCCTCTTTTCACACTTCAATAAGTGATCCCCTATTTCCTCACTTCCTGTTCCCCTATTTCCCTCATTTCTCCAACCCCTTACCTTCCACCTCCGTGTCCTCATGTCCTTAAGCGTCTGGGGGGGGGGGGGGGGGGGGATTTTCTTCCGTAATTATGTAATTCAATTCTGCACTGTCCCTCACTGTACCTGTGATTCCAGCGCGTCTCTGATCTGCACTCGTCCCGACGCAGAGCTGATGTCATATCTGTGACCATTTCCTCAGACACGTCCTCGGCAGCAGGACGTCAGGATTAAAGAAGAGATTCCTGAATCCGGGATCCACTCGCAGACGAGGACGAGATCTCTCTCAGTTTCAGTCGTCAGGAATCGATTCACAGCTCGACAGGAAGATCAGACTCAGTTTAGACAAAGTCAAGATTTAATCTGAGCCTGGGCTGATAGCGGGAGAGTTAGGTTAGATCCTCGGAGAGGGAGAGTGTGTGTGTGTGTGTGTGTGTGTGTGTGTGTGTGTGTGATCTCTGCAGAAAGCTTCTGGAACACGGGGGAAAGTTCACACAAGTATTGTAAATCACTGGTGTCTGTGTGTTTATTGCGAAAGTAAAGAATTTCAAAATCAACAAGAATCCGAAGCACATGCGAGTCGTTACAGAGAACAAACAAGAAAACACAAGAATAACTGAGTGACGGAGGAACAGAGGAACAGTAACGACCCCGTGTGTCATCATTACACTTACTGACCAACTATTAACACCTCATTCTTCATTTAACTCAAACCTGCTGCTCCGTCACACAATTTCACCTCCGTCTGCTCACACGTGTGTGTGTGTGTGTGTGTGTGTGTGTGTGTGTGTGTGTGTGTGTGTGTGTGCGTGCATGTGTGACTGACAGAACTGAATATAACATTTGCATTGATTATATATTTTGCTGCTTTACAGAAACTCAACACTGTGACGACGTCCTGCTCGTCACCATGGAAACGTGACACACGATATCACACAGTTAAACCTGTTCGAGCTGATCGATTAAAGAGAAAATGATGAATCTGGATTATTTTGTAAAATATCGTTATTTTTCTCGTTATTATCCATTAATTCACATTTATGGTTCATGTCGATGTTGAAAAATTAAAATAGATTCTATGGACGTTACAGGTCGAGTCTCAAACCTGATGTGTTTCTAAAATAACAAGAAAACTTGTTAGTAAGTTTGCACTTAAGCAGATCATGTTTGGTTATATTGTTTTTGCTTAAATAATAATAATAATGTGTTTTTTTTTATTTTAAGAAAAATATTTGTTTTGGAATTGAGATTTAATTTATAGGACATCTCACCCAGCTGTACTCAACACCATTATTCACTGACTTTGGAAACATCATGTGTTCACTGATGTGTTATATTTACTGGCCTAGCGAATCGTGATAAGCTAATACCACGTAGACGGTGATGATTATCGTTATAATTAAATTAAGTAATTAAATCCACATGTGCAGATCAACTTCAGTCCTTCGTTCAGATCTAACGTACGCTAATATAAACCGTCCTGCTAGCGTATCATTACTGCATGCGTAAGTGCCTCAAAGACATGACGGCGCTTAAACACGCGTGTTCTTCATACCTTATTTATACGCTAATGAGCCGCGCCACCGCGGCGTAACTAAAGCAGAAATTCGTTATGCTGATTTAGCATCGAGCCCGTCAGTGCGCTGCAGATCTCAGATCAATGCTTAAGTGGATCACTAGCTCGCTAAGCAGAACGGCGTATCGATCGTATGGGGGGAAATCAAGCCCAGAACGAGAGAATCAAACGTCCACGTCTTCGTCCTTTCTTAGACGGGTTTCTCGTTCCACGTAACACCTTCGGTCGGACAGGAGTGCGTCGAGACCAGTCCTCCTTTTCGAATCCTTCTCACGGTTCTTCAGAGCAGAATGCCGAAGAACCCTACGTGATGCCGCCGCCTTGAAGTGCGCTAGCGGTTCAGATCTGTGATAGAAGTGAAGAAACACCGGGACGCGCTGTAGAAGCGCTGACCTGACGTTATGGCGGAATATTCACACTGTCAGCAGGACTTAAGTGCATCGAGAACTTCATCTAGAGTGATTTAGCGTCCTGGCGTGAAACCGACTGCACTCAGGAACATTAGCTCCCGCATTGACGCGACCCTGCCAGGGTCTAATGTGATAACGAGCTCTGAAGAAAAATAAATAAATAAACCTATCTGATCATTATGTTCAACCGCGTGTCCGAGCAAACAACATGCGCTTAACGTTATCGTTTGGGCATAAATTATTTGTGATAAAAATGCTTTAATACCAAATGGTAGACTTAAGTTATATATTTACATTTAGGCATTTGGCAGACGCTCTTATCCAGAGCGACTTACATTTATCTCATTATACATCTGAGCAGTTGAGGCTCAAGGGCCCAACAGTGGCAACTGGGTGGTTGTGGGGTTTGAACCTGGGATCTTCCAAACCGTAGTCCAATGCCTTAACCACTGAGATACCCCTGGCCCTCTGGGTATATATCCGTCCAATATCTATCTATCTATTTATTTATTTTTTAAATCACACTGTGCAGCCCTGATCATTGATGATGTAAAGCTAATTAATGGGATGTACGTCATTTGATGACGAAAATTCACCAACATTTCTTCTACATTCTGTCGTGTCCTCATATACTGCCTACAGTAAATCATCAGGTCTAGTCAGGATCTTTGTTTCAGAGTTACACAAGGACTTGATGAGGAACGCAGATTTGAAAACAGGGTCATCCCTTGACGCTAATTCGACTCCCTGGTAAAACCGTTCTACCGCCACCTCAGGTTGATGTGTGCAGTGCGGCAGGTGGTGTGGTTCAAAAGCATGTGAGCACTCAAGTTTAAAGCTAGCCACGCACCAGGGGCCTCATATATCAACGCTGCGTACGCACAAACTTTGCTTACGCCAGTTTTCACGCTCACGGTGGGATTTACTAACAGTGAAATTAACGTGAGAATGTGCGTTCTTCTACACCAACTTCCTGTCTGGCGTACGTGTATTTCTTGTGTGTGTTTGTTTTATTTCCGTTGGCGACCCCTAGAGGCAATTATGTTAAATTGCACACTACAGAGTATCGCACCAACACATGTGAAAAACATTGCTATTCATTTATAATTGATAAAATGGGTTAATTGACAATATTTTTCTACCAATTATGTGATTTAGAACATATAAAAGCATTTGTAAATGTATACAACCCTCAGTCTATGGCAATGGCAGTGTTGGCCTTATTAGAGGACATTGTCAATGGCCGAATCCGAAGGGAACACGTTTTTAAGGATCACAGTGATTTCTGGCCCATGATGATGACTGGCTTATTAGTCGTTTCAGATTTCCAAGAGCTATCCTCCTGGAGCTCTGTGCTGAGTTGGGTCCAAATTTGGAAAGAGAGACAGCGAGGAGCCGCGCATTACCCGTTCCCTTACAGGTGCTGACGACGCTTGGTTTCCTGGCAACTGGTTCTTTCCAAAGGGAACCGGCAGACCGCTCGGGGTTAAGCCAGTCGTCTTTGAGCCGTGCAGTGCCAGCTGTATGGGATCATCCGCATGTCTACCCCCCTCCATATGGTCAGGTCTAGAACCGGCCCTGCTCAAATGCGCCTAACAAATATTGTGGCAAGGTGGCCTGGGTCAACCCATGATTCATTCATCCTCACAAACAGCATGGCTGGGATGAGGCTCCAAGGTGGCAGGGTGCGCGATGGGTGGCTCCTTGGTGACTGATGTATTTAAAGACATTATTCCAGCTACGTTTTTTTTTTGTTATTAATTCCGGAGGACAAACTTGCAAATAACACAGTTTTTCTCCGGTCTACCTCCGATAGGAGCACCTCCAATTCACATTCTGTGAAGTTTCTCTTCTTGCTTGCTTTTGCCATTGCTTTTTCGTTTGGTTTTGCCAAAGTGGAGTCATTACCATATTTATACGGGGGAGGAGGCAGGGAGGGGTTTTGCGCTCGTGCACGTGCGCTCAATTTCACGTTAATTCGGATGTACAAAGAGAATATGCGTGGGATTCTGCGTACGCAGTGTTTCATACATCAGATTTTTTTACTGCGTATGCACATTTACAGCTTTGTCCTTACGCAATGTTTTAGTATGAATTCAACGCAAGTCTTTGTACATGAGGCCCCAGATGATTTGTTGTCCATAGAACTACAAATAAAATAAAATTAATGTACATGGTTTGTTGTAGATTATTTGTTTGTCTGGTCATCCGTCACTACTCTAGGCGTCTACTGGCATCAGGCTGTAAAGTTCACGCTGTATCCTGACTCGTCTCCTCATTTACGGAGTCGCGCCTTCTATTCTGAGTCAAGACCTCACTATGAAAGGCAACATTTACTCAACAACATTATCTCAATGTTTAAGAACAGGTGGCAACAACACGGCAGGTAGCCACGTCACGTAGCATTCATCATTTAAACACTTTACATCCGATCAATAATTACAATAAAAATCTTACCAGCTTCAAGTCCGTCCTCTTCGCTCAGTGACTGCTAAGAAGGCAGATGTTTCCAGGTGCTAACGAAAGCGGTAGGAATCAGCGAGTAAGGCACCGTAGTTATACTGTTCCAGCTGTCTGACGTCGGATCGTAGCAGTCCAGTGTCTTGCACCGCTGTGCCCCGAAATACCCCCCGACGACGTACAGTTTGTTCCCCGAGGCAACGGCGTGGCAGCTCATCCTTTTAGGGGTCATGTCTCCTACACGTGTCCACTGATTGGTTTCACAGTCGAATCGGTAAGCGGAAGCAGCGGTAAACTCTGTATCACCCCCCATGATGAAGATCTGGCTTCCCAGCACGGCAGCTGCGGTGTACCTCCAGGGTTGAGGACACTCCGCCGCTATGGTCCATCGGTTCTCCAGGGGATCGTAGCACTGCACTTTGGAGGCCTTGTCCCTGTGGATGGTAGTCCCGCCGAAAACAAACAGCTTGAGCTTTGCGCTAACCACCGCCGCATTACTGACTCCATCTCTGAGCGGCGCCATCATGGTCCACTTGTTGGTCAGGGGGTCGTAACGTTCCACTTGTTTTAAGGACACCGAAGGGGAAGCGGGAAAGACGCCGGCTATAGCGGTGTGACCTCCGACGACGTACAGGCTGTTTTCCAGTTCTGCTGATCCATGGCCGAAGCGTGCGATTAACATGGACGCACCCTTGGACCATTCCTCGTGGACTGTGTCGTATATCCAAACGTCTTTAGACACGCCGTTTTCTGAGCCTCGTCCTCCGGTCACGTAGACCTTGCACCCAATGGCGCAGGCGCTAAATTCCTTCCTCGGACTGGGCAGGTCCGATTTGGGTATGATTTCTTTTGCTTTATGGTCCACTTGGTAGATTTTATCGCACATGAAGGTCTGGCCTCCAAGAATCAGCAGGGTGTGGCCAGCTTTGCGTGGCCTCGCACACGGACTGGTGACGACTCCGTCGTTCTGCAGGATCTTTTTCTTGCACTGGACGGCCTCTTCGACAATCAGTCGACTCCGCTTGTCCGACATGACCAGTTCCTCGCAAGCCACAGCCTCGACGAGGCACTCGGAAGGCAAAAGTGCAAGACGGATACCCCGGAGGAGCTCAGGGAGGTAGTCCCTCCGACTGTCTAGATCGTACCTGACCCAGTGCATGACCGCGTTGAACACAATCTGTTCGTCTTCGATCTCCAGTTCGTCGCTTAATATAAGGTCTATAAGCTTGTCCTTAGACAAGCCATAAAAGTCTTCTGTGTCCCGAACAGCTTCGAAGTGAACCAGGCACATCCTCCAAGAGAGTTCATACAGCCTCTTGCACTGATGAGCGTCAGACAAAAGCATCATACCCAGGCAATTAGACGAGTGCAGGTTCTTTTCCAGGAACTCCGCTGCGGCGTCGCGGATATCATGGAACTGCAGCATGTCTCCAGCCTCGAGAAGCGACTCGGCGTTCTCCTCATTAATGATGACCCGTGATGAGTAAGCAAAGTCCAAAAGCAGCTCCAGAACCTCTGGGTGCACGCTGTCGCGGAAGTTGACTTCGCTGTCCAGACTTTCACGGAGGCCTCCACTGAACATCGCTTCAAAGTAGCGACTGCAAGCCGCCAGAACCGCGCGATGGCACGGAAAAGAGCGGTCTCCAGCCCATAAGGTGACGTCCGTGAACATGCACTGCTTGCGGAGAGTGTTGAGATGCGTCAGGACGCTGTCGGGGTGGGAGGGCTTGTGGAACAGCGAGATGTTCATGGAGCCCGTGCTCGTCCGTGATTTGCGGTTCTCATGGACGCTGACGGACATGTTTTCGGGGACCTCCGAGGAGTCGGCTTGAACTGAAGTGAACGAGAGAGAAAAAAAAAAGAAAAAGAAACGGGTTAACGTGCAGCAAAGAGCGGGGAAAATATATATTAAATATTATTTAAATATATTTATAGTTTGCAAAATTTTTTGCCAGGGAGGCGTTAAAAAAAATTTAATAAATAAGTAAATATCACTAGTAAAACTAACTTGCTATTCATAAATCAAACATCAAACATTAGACCACACCCACCACAGGACAAGTCTGAAGAATCACTCAAACCAGTTATTTTATTTGGATTTGTTGCTTTGAGCTGTTGTAATGAATTAGCATAAAATTGAGAAACTCAGTGTAAAATTGTGCCGTGACTTGGTAGCATAATCATGATTTTTAACAAAAAGAACAAAGAAGCTAATTGCATTATGTACATAATTTATTTTAATATTGTATAAAAAATAATAATAATAAAAACAGAACAGTGACAGAAAAGAATAAATAAACTAAAAGTAAAAATTAGCCAGTTCATGCACACTGCGGGGGAAAAAAAAAAGAAAAAAAAAACAACAACAAAACCTCAACCTGGATCTACAAACCAGAAACCGTCAAAAGACAATAAAATTTTATTTTACACCCGAGAGACACTATTACGGACAGCCGAGTCTCGTTACAGTTCGACTTTACGGAGCCGCCGATGAATTAAGAGCTTAATTTAGAGCCTGTAATTCACCTTATATTAACAGAGACCATCATGTTTAAAAGCAGAATGAGGTTTTGTCCTCCAGGACGAGCTCGTTTTCATTGATCCATGCAGTGAGAAAAAAATAATAAGCTGAAATGATGCTGCGGGAAACCGTTAATCACACACACACACACACACACACACACACACACACACACACACACACACACACACACGTCTGACAAGCTCCAGTAATGTAATTTAATAGATCGACTAACTTTATTTACTCTTCTCTTCTTTTTGTTTTTTTTTCCGAGCTGTTGAGTGATGTTATGGTTTAAAATTTATTTACAGTAGATTAAAATAGTCTGAAATATCACAGGTATTTTAAAAAAAAAGAAAAACATAAGCCGTTTGAATAAACACAAATTAAGTACCGTGCTCGGGTTAAGACTCTCACATTAATTATATCGCTCTGTACACTTGTGTATTTACAGTACCTGGTCAGCAGGGGGCAGTATGCAGCTAGTTAGTTTTGCGAGCCACAAACAAAAAAATAAATAAATAAAAACGACCATCACACTATACCGAATAGTACAGTCGACCCGACATTCGCAGTTTCTAGATTTGTTTCTAGAGCACACGCGTATTGTGGAAAAAAACGCAGATTTTGGATGTGGTCAAAAATCTTTTTTTTTTTAATAGATGCCCATTTTTATAGTTTAAACCCTAAATAAACCCCTAAAACCCTTTAATTTCAAACTCAGCTGAATACATCACCCTTAATGTAACCCCTGTATACTGTACAGTACTGTAGCGCTGGGTCTCCCGCAGTGCTAGAATGTAAAGTACCCTTGTTACTCCTATATCTACTGTAACTCATGGAAGTGTGTTTTGTGTGGTATCAGTATTTCAGCCGCAGGACACCGCAAGCCATGCAGGAGGAGACGCAGGGACGATCGGGAGCGAGGAGGGACGAGACCTGGGGATCAGATGTCTTCTGGAATAAATAAATAAAAGACTTACGGTGACAAAATCTGCCGACCCAGGAGCAGACCCTGACCGGGACGACGCGAGGAGGCGTCTGCATCGGCCCCGAGACACCGCCGCGGATCCTCTACACGGGAAACACACGACGTGAGGATGGAGTCCGCGCTCCTCCCTAAAGCCGAGGTGAGGAGGTGTGCGTGTGTATTTTTAAACCAGCTTCAGCTTTGAACGACCTACAGAGAGACGATCCTGTAGGAGTCAGAGTGGAGTAACGCACTCACGGCATGCGGCGGTGGTAAAGGTATCAGTGACGGAGTCGTGTGTTAAAGACGACTTACAGTTACAACATCGACATCCTGACGCCGTTTCACTGCTCGTACACTCGAAAAACCTCAATTTTGCACTAGTTTATATATTCATTATAGCGAGGGAGGATTTTTAACTGCAATCGAGCAGAAACACCTCGGAAATGCTTTCGCACCGACACTGGAGACTCCTTCCATCAGTACTAAACAAACATCACCGTTTTATTTAAAACACTATGAATGAGTCGTTACTATGGAAACAATACTGTATGTTGTAGAAAGAAAGAAAAAAGTTCAACATCTGCTGTTTTAATTAAACAAAAGATTAAAATAAATAAACACAAACATCCATTGCTAGAGTGTTTAACTGCACAGGTCCATAATCTTTGCCTCTTATTTCATGAACAAGCCAAAAACTCGCGCTAATTTTTTTTTTAATTTTAATCTGAATCCATCTTTTAAAAGTACTTTTTTTTTGTTATGAGGATGGTCCAGATGTGACGTTGTCGCAGTTTAACGCTTTATCGTTCGTCCTCCACGTAAAGTATGAAAACACAGACCTTGTTTTTAAAACAATAATCTTTTTTTTTTTAATATATATAAAATAAATCTAGCTTCTTTTTTCCCCGGTTTATTAGCTGCGTCTCAACAGACATGATGGACTTTGAAATGATTCCAGCGGTTCTGGTTTATGTTCCATCATTAATATTGCTTTTATGTTTATACATCAGATCTAAAACAATACGAGCGAACTGCAGGAGCGACGGATCTCTCTGTACAGAAAACCTGGCTGTGAATGATAACGCGGTTGCTATGGAAACAATATTTTATCAGAGTGAGAATTAATAAATGTAAATAAAACCTGCGCTACAATCAGAGCTGCTGTTAAAGAGAACTAATCAACACCACCTCTTCCCACCAATCAGCTTACAGAGAGAGAGAGAGAGAGAGAGAGAGAGAGAGAAAGTCGACTGCAGAACCGCTTTAAACTCAGGACTAATTAAACTCGCTTCCGATCCTGTAAAGGAGTTCCTCTGAGGTTCATCCCGTCTCCCACGGCAACCGCCACTCAACGACGGAATCGCGGAAACACGAACGACCGACGCCTTTGAACGTGGAGAATAGAAAGGCTTTCTCCTGTCGAGCGTTCCCTCCGTCAGCGGTTCTGAGCCGACCCTTTCACGCGCGACGTTGGTATTCCGGTGCGTCTTCTCCTGCGACAGCGAGGCGCTTTTCACTTCCTTTCAAGTGGGAAACGAACCTTGGCATCGTTTACGACGTTCAGCGGATCTCCAACTGCCGTGAAGTCAGACTGAACTAACTTTCATTACTATGGGGGGGGGGGGGGGGGTTGTCATTAATTTAAAGGTGGAGACAAAAAAAAAAAAAACAATAAACAAAAGAAAGGAGGAGAGACGGATGGTGCAACCGAGAGCTTGGAGACGGAGACATGAACACGGAGGTGTCGAGGTGCGTGAATAATCACTCAAGTGATTTAAGCAATTTCCCTTTGGGATTAATAAAGTTCTTTGAATCTTGAAGTGTGTTTCACAACTAAATGTTTTTTGTTTATGCAAATATCACATCTGTGAAGTAGTTTTTTTTTTACAAATCCAACAAAACAACATTTATCTTAATTCAAGGCTTTTATTTATCCGCTTCAGACTTCACGAGTGAAACCAGCACTGATGAATTTCCTCTAACCGCACATCCCCGAGTGTTTTATTCCTCTCACACCTCAGCGAGGGGATTTGCATACTGACGTTAGCAACAGATGCTACAGCTAAAGCGAGACTTTTGGGTTCCATCTTCATCTTACTGGACCTCGACACACACACAACTGACTAACCTCCCGCTCGTCGTCCTCCAGAGTGAAACACTGATCCGCTTCCTGCTGAAATCACAGCCGGGGTTTGAAACGAACGTCACTCATGATTAAAAGTGTGAAGAGTCATAACACACACATCTGATCTGATCAGTGTGTGTTTAGTGTGATCGCTGCCGTACAGTGTGTACCGTGTAGCGTAGAAGCTTCTGCGATCATCACGATTTAATCTCTTGGTCATATCGCCGCGCGTCAATCTCTAACTTCATCACACACACACACTACAGCAGTAAACACAGCGAGCGGACTCCGGCCCGGTCAGAACCGCGGGGGCGGGGGAAGGGTGTTCTCTCTCTCTCTCTCTCTCTCTCAATAGAACAGGTTTGTGTTTCTGCTGCATCTCTGGAAATCTTGTTGACACACTGGTGTTTTACACACACACCTTTAAATAACACAAACACACACCCACACCATTGATAAAACTGGACTACAAGGTGAATAACAGGATTAAAAATAATCAATAATGAATTTAACACCATTCCTTAAAAAAAAACTTATTATTTTAGTTTTATACTTCGATATTATAAATTTTTATGGATTAATATGTTTATTTAAAAAAGGTTTATAAGCTAAAGTAAACAACTTACATTAGATAAGTAAATATTAATAAATTGCAGGTTAACAAAAAATGACATTAATACAATAGTAGTGTAAACACACTTTATAAAGCAATCAGGTTCTAAATAAAACAAATTATTAATTTTTAAAACATCTTTTACAAATTATTTTTACATTATAGTTTATAAAACAAAATTTTAACCTAACACTAAAATTTTATTTAAAAGTATGTACATTTAGCTCCTGAAAATATTATTATTGATTAAGATGATTAAAAGTAATAGTAATAATAAACAATAATTTTTACACACACACACACACACACACAATTCCTGTCTCTGTGAGCTCTGTGCTACTTGTAGCTTGGCTAAACACATTAGCTTATCGTTATCAACAGTTTTTTTTCTAAAACAATCCAAATCCCTAACCGCTTATTTAAAACTTATATAATGTGTAAAAAAAAAAGTTTTTAAATGTAATCATTTTCCAACTCTTGTTAAACCAGACTTGATCACTGTGTGCACGCGATAACGCTAACGCTGCTAGCCTGAAGTCCCTGCAGGCCGAATGCCAAACCGCTCCGCACTGCCTACACACGCGCCCTACACTGCGTCAAAAAAAACCCCGCCCTGTGTCCTACCTAGTGCCGCCTGAAGCCGATTGGGACGCGGCCCAGGGTTTCTTCAGATCAGTGCGTTGGCATGCAGTGAAGTGAAACGACCTGAGGTGAAATGATCTGGGAGCGGTTACTACAGTCCAACAACACCGTGTTTAAACACATAATAAAGAGTTATTTTTTATTAGTAATCGTGAGAATAAATTGTGTGACTGGAGACTGACTAAAGTCGCTAAAACAGCTGCGTTGAAAGGAAAAGAAAGGATACTCACACAGATCCGGATTTATTCTCCGCTACGTCTGGAACATAATATTTATCTCCACAGCGACAGGCGTGATAAAGTCTTTTTTAAAGCAGCACTTCTCTCTCTCACACACACACTCTCTCTCTCACACACACTCACTTCTGTCCACTGGCGACTAAGAGCTGAAAAAAACAACGTGCAAGTCTTTATGTCTGGCCAGAAAACAGGGGCGTGGACTACCCCACTGAGTGACACCGAAGTCAGCCAATCAGGATGAATCCTCTCCAACCCTAACGTGCACGCGCACCGAATAGGATTCGAGCACGCTGAAAATGGGCGCGATTTTGTCCGGTACAAAAGCAGCCAATCGCCGCTCCGATGGGCGGGGCTTCGACTTACCGCGACGAAAGCGCACCGGAGCAATAAAGACGGGCAATGAGCAGGAAATTAGCTTCTGTCCATCCGTCCATCATTCTAACGATCCACCCACATGTCCATCTTTCTGTTCACATAGCCACCGGCATTCTGTCTATACACTCATCCATCCCTCTATTTATCAATCAATCATCCATCCATCTGTATCATTCTATCCACCCATTGTTCATCCATCCACCCTCCCATCTATCTATCTATCTATCTATCTATCTATCTATCTACAGTGGTGTGAAAAACTATTTGCCCCCCTCCTGATTTCTTATTCTTTTGCATGTTTGTCACAAAAAATGTTTCTGATCATCAAACACATTTAACTATTAGTCAAAGATAACACAAGTAAACACAAAATGCAGTTTTTAAATGAGGGGTTTTATTATTTAGGGAGAAAAAAAATCCAAACCTACATGGCCCTGTGTGAAAAAGTAATTGCCCCCTGAACCTAATAACCGGTTGGGGCCACCCTTAGCAGCAATAACTGCAATCAAGCGTTTGCGATAACTTGCAACGAGTCTTTTACAGCGCTCTGGAGGAATTTTGGCCCACTCATCTTTGCAGAATTGTTGTAATTCAGCTTTATTTGAGGGTTTTCTAGCATGAACCGCCTTTTTAAGGTCATGCCACAACATCTCAATAGGATTCAGGTCAGGACTTTGACTAGGCCACTCCAAAGTCTTCATTTTGTTTTTCTTCAGCCATTCAGAGGTGGATTTGCTGGTGTCTTTTGGGTCATTGTCCTGCTGCAGCACCCAAGATGGCTTCAGCTTGAGTTGACGAACAGATGGCCGGACATTCTCCTTCAGGATTTTTTGGTAGACAGTAGAATTCATGGTTCCATCTATCACAGCAAGCCTTCCAGGTCCTGAAGCAGCAAAACAACCCCAGACCATCACACTACCACCACCATATTTTACTGTTGGTATGATGTTCTTTTTCTGAAATGCTGTGTTACTTTTACGCCAGATGTAACGGGACACGCACCTTCCAAAAAGTTCAACTTTTGTCTCGTCGGTCCACAAGGTATTTATCCAAAAGTCTTGGCAATCATTGAGATGCTTTTTAGCAAAATTGAGACGAGCCTTAATGTTCTTTTTGCTTAAAAGTGGTTTGCGCCTTGGAAATCTGCCATGCAGGCCGTTTTTGCCCAGTCTCTTTCTTATGGTGGAGTCGTGAACACTGACCTTAATTGAGGCAAGTGAGGCCTGCAGTTCTTTAGATGTTGTCCTGGGGTCTTTTGTGGCCTCTCGGATGAGTTGTCTCTGCGCTCTTGGGGTAATTTTGGTCGGCCGGCCACTCCTGGGAAGGTTCACCACTGTTCCATGTTTTTGCCATTTGTGGATAATGGCTCTCACTGTGGTTCGCTGGAGTCCCAAAGCTTTAGAAATGGCTTTATAACCTTTACCAGACTGATAGATCTCAATTACTTTTGTTCTCATTTGTTCCTGAATTTCTTTGGATCTTGGCATGATGTCTAGCTTTTGAGGTGCTTTTGGTCTACTTCTCTGTGTCAGGTAGCTCCTATTTAAGTGATTTCTTGATTGAAACAGGTGTGGCAGTAATCAGGCCTGGGGGTGACTACAGAAATTGAACTCAGGTGTGATAAACCACAGTTAAGTTATTTTTTAACAAGGGGGGCAATCACTTTTTCACACAGGGCCATGTAGATTTGGAGTTTTTTTCTCCCTTAATAACGTAAACCTTCATTTAAAAACTGCATTTTGTGTTCAATTATGTTATCTTTGACTAATAGTTAACGGTTTTTGATGAGCAGAAACATTTTTTGTGACAAACATGCAAAAGAATAAGAAATCAGGAAGGGGGCAAATAGTTTTTCACACCACTGTATCTATCTATCTATCTATCTATCTATGCAACCATCCATCCTTTCCAACTTTTATCCATCCATCCATCCATCCATCCATCTATTCACTTTTGCCACCCAGCATTTTATCTATACATCCATCCACCCATCTACCCATCCACGGATCCTTCTATCTCTGGCAACCTGTCAATCAATTTTATCCTTCTATACATCCATTCTTTATCTATCTATCTATCTATCTATCTATCTATCTATCTATCTATCTATCTATCTATGCTTTTATCCATCCTCATATTGATCCAGCCATCCATTTATTTCGATAGATACTTTATTGATTTCAAAGGAAATTCCAGACTAAGCAAATCAATTGTTAGAATACGGTACACATGCTTGTACAATTGTACACACTCATATTATTATTATTATTGTTGTTGTTGTTGTTTTTGTTATTTTATTGTTAATATTTTTCTAGGTTAACAGTGAAAGCCTCTGCAGTTTTGTAAATAAGGGAAAAGTTGACTTCTTGCTCCCTCTGGTGCTCTGATCACACACACACACACACACACACACACCAGTCTGTAAGGGTCATACCTTGTTTGTGGGAGTAGACCTTTAAAGAAACACACAAATTAAGTACCGTGCTCGGGTTAAGACTCTCACATTAATTATATCGCTCTGTACACTTGTGTATTTACAGTACCTGGTCAGCAGGGGGCAGTATGCAGCTAGTTAGTTTTGCGAGCCACAAACAAAAAAATAAATAAATAAAAACGACCATCACACTATACCGAATAGTACAGTCGACCCGACATTCGCAGTTTCTAGATTTGTTTCTAGAGCACACGCGTATTGTGGAAAAAAACACAGATTTTGGATGTGGTCAAAATCTTTTTTTTTTTTTATATAGATGCCCATTTTTATAGTTTAAACCCTAAATAAACCCCTAAAACACTTTAATTTCAAACTCAGCTGAATACATCACCCTTAATGTAACCCCTGTATACTGTACAGTACTGTAGCGCTGGGTCTGTAAAGTACCCATGTTACTCCTATAGCTACTGTAACTCATGGACGTGTGTGTGTGTGTGTGTGTGGTATCAGTACTGTAGCGCTGGGTCTGTAAAGTACCCATGTTACTCCTATAGCTACTGTAACTCATGGACGTGTGTGTGTGTGTGTGTGTGTGGTATCAGTACTGTAGGGTAAATACGGTAATAGTCACATTGTTTTCCTCTACTGTCGTGTTCTCTCTACTAGAAAATGTATACAGTATTATTTTATATTAAAGTGCAGCTGAACTTACACTAATATGCATCTTATAAAAATAGTAAATTCCATTGTTCTAATTTATTTAATGATTGTTCTTAAAACTTTAGCGTTAAAACTCATGAACAATGTGTGAAGGATATTTGTGGTTTCTGTGGAACTGCGAGGGTTTATGTGGACAATTAGTAGTTTGTAACTTCACAAGGGTCGCATGTTTCGATATTTTTGGAGAAAATGTCTAGAGCATCTCTCTCGTCCGCCTTCCTCCTGGGGCTGGGAATCATCACCCCCCCACCCCCCCCAACCGATGACGTCCCAATACGGACATTTCCTGATTCGAATCTGTATCGTGATTCTATAAGTATCACCATCATCACGCCGTTATCAGCAGTCATGAGTTTTTGTATGTTTGGCCACGCCCCCTCCCGTTCCTTCTAGCGATCTAGTGTAGATCTCCTACCCTGAAAAACTACAATCCAAATAACCTTGTTATCCGGCCGCGTGAAAGTTCAGAGATCTGCAATTCCAATGAAGAACGGAAATTTAAATATTAACAGCGACACACACACAGGAGTTTAAACTTTCCTGAAATGAGGATGTAAATGATTTTTAATGAAAGATAAAGTTGTAGAAGAGTGAATTGTTTGAGAATTTCTATTCTTAAACTCTTCCTTAATTCCCTGATCATTCATTTTTAGATGTTTCTCACTCTCACTCTCAGTCACAGCAGAAATTGAACGCTCAACCCTCGCGGTGTGAAGCCACAGCACAAACCACTTCGCCAACATGCTGCCTGTTTAAATGTTATGGTTATTCAGTTTTCAATTCAATTCAGTTTTATTTGTATAGCGCTTTTAACAATTGACATTGTCTCAAAACAGCTTTACACAATCAAAAGAATTATTTAAGTTTGTATGGAATGTGAATGTGTATGAATCAAAATGTTCAGATAGTCCCTGGTGAGCAAGCCCGAGGGCGACAGTGGCAAGGAAAAACTCCCTGAGATGGTAATAGGAAGAAACCTTGAGAGGAACCAGACTCAACAGGGAACCCATCCTCATCTGGGTGAAACAGATAGCAGGAGATTATCTGCATTTATACAGTGTTAAGTGTTAGGTTCAGCTATAATAGTTGATGTTAATTGATGTTATAATAGTTGATGTAAAATGGAGTCCAGTAGTTATTGGAGACTCAGATAGACTTGTAGAAAGTTCCAGTCCTGAACTATCGAATTGTCAAGTCCTCAGAGAAACAGCTGCTAACACCAGTCGAGGCCAGAACCATCTTCTAAGTATAGAGAATCATCCCCAGACACCAGACGCATCCTAAAGAGACACACGGGGCATCCATGCGATGAGACCTCCAACCAGAAACGGGGCACCAGGATGTATCAGACAGGTCCGGAGGGCAGAGGGAGTCTGGATCACTGGCAGCTCAGGAACCACATGTGTAGCTCGACAGAGAGAGAGAGAGAAAGAGTGAAAGGGGGAGACAGGGGGAGAGAGGAAAGAGAAAGAGAGGGAGGAAGAGAAGAGGAGGAGAGATGGCAGTTAGGTATGGTCACAGTCACATAATGTATAATGTGAATGTATATTTACTGTCGAGTGCAAGCAGGGACTCCGGCAGGACTAACTATGACAGCATAACTAAAAGGGACAGCCAGAATGAAACACAAACATGAGGGCTCCCTGAGATGTAAAGCAAACAATCACCTCACCGTCAACAAACCTGAGTGATCAAATGAGAGTGAGGAAGACAGCGTCTAAACATACCAGTTCACCATAATACTCTACGTCCATGAGTCCCCCAGATCTGCTCCTTTACCTTATGGCAAATCTATTTATAAAAATGCTTGGCTAAATAAATAGGTTTTGAGCCTAGACTTAAACACTGAGACTGTGTCTGAGTCCCGAACACTATTTGGAAGACTATTCCATAATTTTGGGGCTTTGTAAGAAAAAGCTCCGCCCCCAGCTGTAGTTTTCATAATACACGGTACTGACAAGCAGCCTGCATCCTTTGACCGAAGTAGGCGTGGCAGATCGTAAGACACTAGCAGTTCGCTCAGATACTGCGGCGCGAGACCATTTAATGCCTTATATGTCAAGAGTAGTATTTTAAAATCAATGCGAAATTTCACAGGGAGCCAATGTAGTGAAGATAGGATAGGGGTGATGTGCTCATATCTTCTGGTTCTAGTGAGGACTCTCGCTGCTGCATTTTGGACTAGCTGAAGCTTGTTCATGCACCTAACAGAAAAACCAGACAGTAAGGCATTACAATAGTCCAACCTAGAAGTGATAAAAGCATGAACTAGTTTTTCTGCATCGTTTAGCGACAATATATTTCTTATTTTGGCGATATTTCTGAGGTGAAAGAATGCTATCCTGGTGATATTATCTACATGAGCTTCAAATGAAAGGCTGGAATCTATAATCACGCCGAGGTCTTTTACTGTTGCACTTGATGGAACAGAAAGGCCATCTAAAGTTACGGTGTGATCTAAGATTTTACTTCTAGCTGTATGCGGTCCTATGACTAGAACTTCTGTCTTATCCGGATTAAGCAGAAGGAAGTTAATTAGCATCCAATTTCTTATTTCCTGCACACATTGCTCAACTTTAGTAAGATGGTTTTTCTCATCAGGTTTTGTTGAGACGTATAGCTGTGTGTCGTCAGCATAACAATGAAAACTAATACCATGCTTACGGATTATGTTGCCCAGAGGAAGCATGTAAAGGGAAAAAAGCAGTGGGCCTAAAACTGAACCCTGCGGAACGCCAAACTCCACTAGAGAACATGCAGAAGAATCACCATTTAAGTCTACATACTGATAACGATCGGTCAAATAGGATCTGAGCCAGGAGAGGGCTGTACCCTTAATTCCTACTACATTTTCTAATCTGTGAAGAAGAATAGCATGATCAATAGTGTCAAAAGCTGCACTGAGGTCGAGTAATACAAGCATAGTTACACAACCCTGATCAGAGGCCAATAGGAGGTCATTTACTACTTTAACGAGTGCTGTTTCTGTGCTGTGATGAGGCCTAAATCCTGACTGATACAGTTCATGTATGCCATTTCTATGTAGATATGAGCATAGCTGCTCCGCTACTATCTTTTCCAGAATCTTAGAGATAAAGGGGAGGTTTGATATTGGCCTGTAATTGGACAGCTGACAGGGGTCGAGGTCAGGTTTCTTAATTATTGGTTTAATAACTGCTACGTTAAAAGATTTTGGAACATAACCAATGCTGAGTGAGGAATTAATTATTCTCAACATCGGTTCTGTTATTACTGGTGCTATCTGTTTAAGAAAATGTGTCAGTATAGGATCTAATATACAGGTTGATGAATTTGCAGAAGAGATGAGTGAAATTAGTTCATTCTCTTCAAGAGGAGTAAAGTAGTCTAGGTCTGAATCTGACATGGCTAGGTTAACATCTGTATCAATTACATTGTTTGGTTTCAAAGCCTCAATTTTATGCCTGATATTTACAATTTTATTATTAAAAAAGTTCATGAAGTCCTCACTATTGCATGATGTTGTTGTGGAGATTTCTGTAGTGGTCTTATTTCTGGTTAATTTGGCTACGGTATTAAATAAAAATCTAGGATTATTTTTATTTTCTTCTATAAGAGTGGAGAGATACGTTGATCTAGCTACACTAAGAGCTTTCCTATAGTTCAGGATGCTCTCTTTCCATGCTATTTGAAATACCAACAATTTAGTTTGACGCCATTTACGCTCTAATTTCCGAGCAGTCTGTTTTAAAGTGCGCGTGTGATCGTTATACCAGGGAGCGAGTTTCTTATCTCTAATAATTTTTCTTTTAGCTGGAGCTACATTATCTAAGGTACAACGAAGTGTCGACTCTAAATATTCAGTCGCCTGATCGAGTTCTGTGGGGTCAGACGGTGGCCTAATCGAAGTTGGTAACTCTGGGAGATTACTGATAAAACTCTGTGTGGTAGTCGATGTGAATGTACGTTTAATACGGTAGCGCGGTGCTGTGCGTACATTATCACTGTGACACACTTGAATGGAGACAAGATAGTGATCTGAGATAATTTCAGACAGTGGAATTGTGAATACATTTCTTATAATTAATCCGAAGAATATTACTAAATCTAAAGTGTGACCTGCTTTATGAGTGGGTCCTACTACACACTGATTTACGCCTACGGAGTCCAGTATGGATATAAATGCTGTTCTCAGAGTGTCTTCTGGATTCTCAAAATGAATGTTAAAATCTCCGGCAATTAACACTTTGTCTACAGAAACGACCAGGTCTGAGATGAAATCTGCAAATTCACTAAGAAATTCAGAATACGGCCCTGGAGGTCTGTAAATTATAATTAGTGGAATCGACTGAGCTGATTTAATATACTTAAATACACTTATGTTACTATAGAGAATTTCAAATGAGTTAAATTTGTGTCTGTGTTTTTGTACGATAGACAGATTATCATTATGAATAACTGCGACGCCTCCTCCTCTACCAGTTAACCGAGGCTGGTGTATGTAGCTGTATCCAGGAGGACTAGCTTCATTTAGAGCTACATACTCGTCCTGTTTAACCCATGTTTCAGTTAAACAGAGTATATTAAACGCCTGATCTGTGATAATTTCATTAACAATAACTGCTTTTGATGCGAGAGATCTAATATTTAACAATCCTAGCTTCAGATCAGAGGTGCCGGCTGCGCATTCAGTATGATCGGAGTTTGTGGACTTTATGTTAATTAAATTATTGAAACAGACTTTCTGAGTCTTTCTACATTTTTGCTTAGATCGGGGAACAGACACAGTCTCAATATGGTGAACCCTGAGTGACGACTCTATGCAGCTAGCAGACGGTTGGTTTAGCCTGTCTGTCTGCTCCCTGGCCTGGGCTCTGGATTGTCACCGATTAACTAGACCTCTACTGAGACTATGAGCTATACTACAGGAAATGAGAGCAGCAGCTTCCTGAGTGGGATGGACACCGTCCCGCCCTAACAGGCCAGCTTTGCCCTCAAAGGTCTTCCAATTGTCTATAAAGCCCACATTATTTTTGGAGCACCACCTGGACATCCAGCGGTTCAGCGACCATAACCTGCTGTAAGCTATGTCGCCACGTCTCATTGGGATGGGACCAGAGCATATTACTTCATCGGACATCGCCTTCGCTAATTTAAACACCTCTGTAAAGTTACTGTTACTAACCTCTGACTGACGAAGGCGTATATCATTAGCTCCAGCATGTACCACTATCTTAGAGAACCTATGCTGTCCTAGAGCCCTAAGATTACCTGCTATGTCCGGTGCTCTGGCTCCCGGGATACACCTCACCACTGCCGCTGGCGCCCCTAAAGGTCTAGCTAATGTCACGTGTCTCAGTATAGAGTCTCCTATAACCAGAGCTCTTTCAGGTTTCTCAGCAGGTGCAGCACTGAGGAGAGCAAACCTGTTGGACACGTGAAGCGCAGAGGAGGTGTGCTCCGGTGAGCTAGCCTTAGCGTTAGCTTTGGCTGAACGAGTATGCCGCCGAGTCGTCACCCACTCGCCCCGCTGTGAGGGCTCTAATGCCGGAGTCGGGGGCTGATTATCTCCGCCTGTGGCACCCAGACTGTCCGCTACGGGAATAACACTGCTCTCACACTGTCTAACCCTCTCTAAAGTCTGGATGCGCTCCTCTAACGCTGATATCTTCTCCGTCAGAGTGCTCACTAACACACACTTATCACAAATAAAGTTATCACTAATGACGGAGGAAGAATGTCTAAACATCCTGCACTCCACACACTGAACAAGCTGAACGGTAGACATTATAACGTACCTCTGTGTCGGAGTTTTAGTTGTTTGGAGATGAATTCCGTTTGTTGTTCTTAGACGAGGAAACTCGCGCGTTCTCCAAAAATTGCAGAAAAAAGGCGAAGCCGAATAGTATGGAGATGTAAAAGGTAGTTGCTATTAATATTGTTATTGTATAAAGCGATGTAATTTAAACGCTGATACAAACGCGAAACTTTCGCGGCAACGATACGAAAACAGGAAGCTGTTATCCATTGTAGAAACATAGTAGAAATAGTTAAAAAGTTAAAGCTAAACATAATCTGCTGATCTTTAATGTAATCATTATTATTATTATTATTATTATTATTTCAGGTTGAAGCCCAAGTACGTGTCTGTCTGTCTTTCTGTACGCCAGAAGTCTCTGTCTAACTTATTAATACAAAGAAATCACATTCTGTAAGGCTGAGTATCTACACATCTACGACACATACTGTAATTGCTCATTTTTATATTTTCTTTTTTCTCTTTCTTAGAGTTAAAAATATTCCTCTATCCTGAAGATGTCAGAAAGCCTAAAGTTACAGTTTTACCTCCAAACTGTCACAAAACTCTGACACTGGAGACTCCTTCCTCTAAAGTTACACAAATATATTTCTCCTTTTATTAAAATGTTCATTATTAGTGCAGCATCCGTAGTGCACATCCCTGTGAGCAGACTGTTACTATAGAAACCATAAACTGTTTATTTCCGTATTCTGATTTGTTAATTAATTCTCTATAACAACAGATCTAACAGTAGTGCAGGGTTATATTAATGCACATGAAACACATCACAAACAGAAAGAAGAAAAGAAAAAATAGAAACAAGGATGATTGAGTGATGGATGATGGATGTATGCATGGATAAATGGATGAATGAAAAGATAGATAGAGAAAATGGATGAGTCAGTGGGTGCATGGATGGATAATAAAAAAATAAAAACATGTTTTGATGCATGATTGAATTGAAAGAAAAAAAAAATAGTTTATGCGATGTGGATGGACAGAAAAAAGACCAGCAGGATTGACATGCGGATGATGAATGAAAGAAATGCAAGAAATGTGAAACAGAATTGGAACAAAACTGGATCCCTGAGGAACACCTTTATTCCCATTAATCTGTATTTCAGTAAAATGCACATATGCAATCACTTTAACAGAAAAGGTTATTTCTGGATAATTTTAACGATTAATGATAAAAAAAAACTCTGTCCAGGCCTGAGCGTACATATGCTACATAGAGATGCTGATCTTTAATTAAAAAATGTGTGTGTTAGCAATTAAACATCTGCTCCTCTTATCAAGATGCTTCAGGAACACCGTAACGCTATATTAAATTCAGTGCCGAGGTCTTAGTGACGCTTTTAGCGGAATTTAGTGGGGGAGTGAAACATGAGTTACGGCTAATTTTAAACCATAACACACCATTTCCCTCTTTATACACGAGCATTGCAAAGCTTCAACAAGATTACAGACGTCTGATCAGCGTAAGGTGAGAGGTCAGCGTCCGTCACACACCCACCAGATCAGATTTTGTTCTTCATGTTAGAAATTCTTAATAACCATCTGTATAATTCAGTTTAATTTAAGCGATCAGGAGGTCAAATCCGTCTCCGTGTGTACGGCATAAACAACCTTTTCACCCAGGGGAACAGGGGACCTTATGGACCTTAATGTTAGCCCCCTGATGCTGATTAGTTTCCTTTAGTGTTTGATCCCTCTTATGCCACAGCATTTTAACGACAATTAAATTTTTTTAAATCAAAGGATCATGGTATACGTTTAATTTGTTTTTAGTTACATTGAAGCAACTTAATTCCTGTTTTCAGCTATAAAGAGTCGCTCCTTCAGCAGCCTCGCATTTACCTTTATTGAAATGAATAAGACTAAACTCCTCTCTGTTACAATGGAAACCATTTTCATCTATCCATCCACCATTCATTCTATTTCTGCCCATCAACACTTCCATCATTCTTTAACTTTTCTTCATCCATCTATCCATCCATCCACCATCCATACCTTCACCACCCACACATCCACTCTGGTATAGCCTATTGTTTTTACATCCATCCATCCTCTAATCCTCTCTTTAATCTCATTGTTCCTTTTTGTCTCTTTTTATCTTTCTTTCATGCCTCCACTGACCTGTACATTTATATTTATTTTTACGTTCTTGTATCTGTTTATCCAGTCATACAGTATATCCATCATCCATCACTCATTCATCCTTGTTTCTATTTTTTCTTTTCTTTTTTTCTGTTTGAGATGTGTTTCATGTGCATTAATATAACCCTGCACTACTGTTAGATCTGTTGTTATAGAGAATTAATTAACACCTTCTGACCAATCAGAATACGGAAATGAACAGTTTATCGTTTCTATAGTAACAGTATAAGTGGGCGTTATACACTTATACACAGCTCTCTTAATGTCCAGCTACAATGTTTCGTTGGGTTACGGTCTGGACTTTCTTTTATTTTTCAGCCCTTCTGATGTAGAGTAACTGCCGTGCTTCACATCGTTGTCCTGTCGGACAGACGGCCTCACATTTACCTCTAGAATACTCTGGTATACAGAGGAGATGATATTCCACTCAATGACTGCAAGGTGTCCAGGTCCTGTGTCTGCAAAAACAGAAAAAGAAATGATTAACTTCCTGCCTTAAAATAACAACTGACTCTTAGTGTTGTTGTTACATAATTACATAATGCTGTATGTCTTATTTTATAGTTCAGGAATCCGCAGTATAATTCTAGAATGTAAACAGTGAATTATAAGGTGTGTTCAAACTATTGACACTTTCTAACTCCATGATGGTTCCTGATGGTTTATTTCTTTCTACATTGTAAAGTTTTGCTGAAGGCGTCCGAAAACTGCATGAATCTCCTTTGAACAGTTGATATTGAGATGTTTCTGCTACTTCTGCTCTGTAAAGACTTCATAACGCCTCTAATCTGAGCTGCTGTTAATTGGTCATTTTTCAGGCTGATAACTCTAAATGAACTTCTCGTCTGCAGCAGAGGGAGGTTTTGGTCTCGTCCTCCTGGGACGGCCTTCATGAGAGACAGTTTCATTATGGTGCTGGACGGATTTTGCAAATGCACTTGACACAATACTGTTCTTGCAGGAACTATTACAGAAAGGCCGACCTCTGTGTCTTAAAATAACAACTAACTGGTGTTTTTCTTGTTGTTACGTAATTACCTAATTCCATATGTGTTATTTTATAGTTTTGAAATCCGCAGTATTGTTGTAGAATGTAGAAAATAAATCACTAAACAAAAACAAAGACATTTGCAAGTGATCTAAAACTTTTGAACTTTTGAGTGTGTGTATATATATATATATATATATATATATATAGAGAGAGAGAGAGATTTCTAATCTGAACATGATGATGATGATGGATGAAAGTGTTGAAGGTAGATGAAAGCAGTAGCTGTATAATTATTATCAGCATTTCAAACTTTTAAACTGGATCCATTCAAAAGGTCACTCTGAGGTCACGGAAGAGACGTTATCCCCTCCAGCATGATCCATCAGACCTAAAATAAATGAACTCTGAGCGCCCAGACAATCCTGAGAGGATCTCCATGGACTTGAACTCAAGGCTTGAAACCGTAACCACAGCATTGCTGCGTTTTCATCACGTTGATAAAACCTGAGCCATCTTGTTTTTTTCTTTTTTTTTTTTTTTAACGAGGCTTTAAATTTTCAGCATGGAACGAGTGTGTGAGCTCTCACACATTAGTGACTGAGTGTGTGACATCAAGTTCACCTTGAGGAGGAAAGTTCATTCATTTGTAAATTAATTTAGACAACATGGCCACCATCATGGCTGAGGAGGTTCAGGTGGAGGAAGCTGCGCCAACATGGAGGTTCAGCAAAACATCATTGTTCCGGAAGCTGAGAGAGCATCTGAACTGTGAGTGTATTATTATTATTATTATTATTATTATAACAACCACTTATTATTTAAAATGGTTCATCTTAGTTCTGTAGAATGAACGTCTGATGCTGGATCGTTCCATTTGCATTTAACCCTTTCAGGCTCAAATTAAGTTTTGAAGATTTGAGATATTGGATTTGGATCCCATATTGTTTTTGTTGTTGTTCTGTTATTGTTTTTGTTTGTTGTTGTGCTTCAGTTTTCTCTGTGAGCCTATTAAACACACTAAAAATATAGAAGAAAAAAAGATATATATTTTTAAATGTATACATTTATTTTAATCAAGCATTTAAACAAATGTATTAATTTATCATAATTTCCATCATTAAAAAAAAATTCTTCTTCTTCTTGAAAAACACACAATATGCAAAACAGACAAAAGTGACTAAATAAACTTTGCCCTTAACAACTTGCATTGTTGTTTTGTTGATGTATGAAGTAAAATAAAAGTTAATATTAATAACATCCAAGTATATAATATATAATATAATAACTAATAAAAACTATATTATTATAGGAAACGTATTTAGCAGAGCAGTGAAGTGTGTGTGTGTGTGTGTGTGTGTGTTGTTATGGCAATGGTGAACGTATCATTCCTGTTTGGTATCGGTTATAAAAACTTAAACAGACGGTTAACTGAGAACTGAGACGTCCCATAATTAGACACTAGAGCTCTCGCTATGAAACTGTATAACATGCTGAGGACAAGCTGTGATCTGGCACCATGATAGATTTTTTTAAAATAAAGTATGTGCGTGTGCGTATGTGTGTTCAGGCGCGTGTTCAAGAGTGTCACTTGGGGTCAGACTGGCTATTAAACACTCTTAAAAATAATTATCCTATTCACTAACCTGTTTGGCACAGACCAAAGTTTTCTTTGCCAGAAGAAATTATTATACATTTCTTAATAAATTAAAAAAGAAAGTATTATTTGCCAGGGTGGGTCAGACAGGTCCGGAGGGCAGAGGGAGTCTGGATCACTGGCAGCTCAGGAATGACATGCGTCATGTGATATCCCACCTACCTACAGACAATTCAGTACTGACAGATGGAGAAGCTCATCTCCAACCAAACTACTTAACCAAAAAAACCAACCCAGGTTCTAACTTACCCACCAAATGGTCTATCTACAGACCCACTGACCTAGCAGTAAACCGTATATACATGTGCTTCCCAAAACTTGTCCATAAGGACCTTGCTGCTCTGCCCATCTGGGTGATTTCCCAGCTCCAGGCATACAGAATTTAACTTGTCAGCTAATTAACAGCATTTGAAAACTAAAATGGACATTGTAGACCAGGATAAACACTCAAATCTGTAGGGCATGGGGGTCATCCAGGACAAGGGCTGGAAACCACCAACCCCCTGACTGTCAAACCAACAACCAAACAGCCACAAAAATAACAAACGTGTCTAATATCGATGCAACCCAATGAAGGAGAAGCTTACCTCCAACCAAACTACTTAATTGACCGATAACCCAGTTTCTAACTTACCCACCAAATGGCTTATCTACAGACCCAAATCTTAACCAACGAAATGTCTGATCAGCCAACTGACAGATTAACAGCTGTCCACTCAATGTACGTCCCACCAATTGACCATTCTAACTGTTGTAGAAGTCTGATTCATTTACTGCCTGTCCAAGCCTTGAAACAGTAGAACCTGCATTTGACCAATTCCCAAACTGACTTAACAATCTTGCAAACTGTTCAGTTGACTCAGTCCACCAAGTAACAACATCCAACCAACATACTGTACATACAATTCAATTCAATTCAGTTTTATTTGTATAGCGCTTTTAACAATTGACATTGTCTCAAAACAGCTTTACACAATCAAAAGAATTATTTAAGTTTGTATGGAATGTGAATGTGTATGAATCAAAATGTTCAGATAGTCCCTGGTGAGCAAGCCCGAGGGCGACAGTGGCAAGGAAAAACTCCCTGAGATGGTAATAGGAAGAAACCTTGAGAGGAACCAGACTCGACAGGGAACCCATCCTCATCTGGGTGAAACAGATAGCAGGAAATGATCTGCATTTATACTGTGTTAAGTGTTAGGTTCAGCTATAATAGTTGATGTTAATTGATGTTATAATAGTTGATGTAAAATGGAGTCCAGTAATTATTCGAGACTCAGATAGACTTGTAGAAAGTTCCAGTCCTGAACTATCGAATTGTCAAGTCCTCAGAGAAACAGCTGACAACACCAGTTGAGGCCAGAACCATCTTCTAAGTAGATAGAATCATCCCCAGACACCAGGCACATCCTAAAGAGACACACGGGGCATCCATGCGATGAGACCTCCAACCAGAAACCGGGCACCAGGATGGACCAGACAGGTCCGGAGGGCAGAGGGAGTCTGGATCACTGGCAGCTCAGGAACCACATGTGTAGCTCGACAGAGAGAGAGAGAGAAAGAGTGAAAGGGGGAGACAGGGGGAGAGAGGAAAGAGAAAGAGGGGGCGGAAGAGAAGAGGAGGAGAAATTGCAATTAGGTATGGTCACAGTCACAATGTCTAATGTGAATGTATATTTACTGTAGAGTGCAAGCAGGGACTCCGGCAGGACTAACTATGACAGCATAACTAAAGGGAGGAGCCAGAAGGAAACACAAACATGAGGGGGAACTGAGATGTAAAGCAAACAATCACCTCACCGTCAACAAACCTGAGTGATCAAATGAGAGTGAGGAAGACAGCATCTAAAACATACCAGTTCACCATAATACTCTACGTCCATGAGTCCCCCAGATCTGCTCCTTTACCTTATGGCAAATCTATTTATAAAAATGCTTGGCTAAATAAATAGGTTTTTAGCCTAGACTTAAACACTGAGACTGTGTCTGAGTCCCGAACACTATTTGGAAGACTATTCCATAATTTTGGGGCTTTGTAAGAAAAAGCTCTGCCCCCAGCTGTAGTTTTCATAATACGCGGTACTGATAAGCAGCCTGCATCCTTTGACCGAAGTAGGCGTGGCGGATCGTAAGACACTAGCAGTTCGCTCAGATACTGCGGGGCGAGACCATTTAATGCTTTATATGTCAAGAGTAGTATTTTAAAATCAATGCGAAATTTCACAGGGAGCCAATGCAGTGAAGATAGGATAGGGGTGATGTGCTCATATCTTCTGGTTCTAGTGAGGACTCTCGCTGCTGCATTCTGGACTAGCTGAAGCTTGTTTATGCACCTAACTGAACAACCAGACAGTAAGGCATTACAATAGTCCAACCTAGAAGTGATAAAAGCATGAACTAGTTTTTCTGCATCGTTTAGCGACAATATATTTCTTATTTTGGCGATATTTCTGAGGTGAAAGAATGCTATCCTGGTGATATTATCTACATGAGCTTCAAATGAAAGGCTGGAATCTATAATCACGCCGAGGTCTTTTACTGTTGCACTTGACGGAACAGAGAGGCCATCTAAAGTTACGGTGTGATCTAAGATTTTACTTCTAGCTGTATGCGGTCCTATGACTAGAACTTCTGTCTTATCCGGATTAAGCAGAAGGAAGTTAATTAGCATCCAATTTCTTATGTCCTGCACACATTGCTCAACTTTATTAAGATGGTTTTTCTCATCAGGTTTTGTTGAGACGTATAGCTGTGTGTCGTCAGCATAACATTCATTCATTCATTCATCTTCTATACCGCTTTATCCTGTGTTCAGGGTCGCGGGGGACCTGGAGCCTATCCCAGGAGACTTCGGGCACTAGGCGGGGTACACCCTGGACAGGGTGCCAATCCATCGCAGGGCACACACACATACACACATTCACACACTCATTCACACACTACGGTCAATTTGGGAACGCCAATTAGCCTAACCTGCATATCTTTTGGATTGTGGGAGGAAACCGGAGTACCCGGAGGAAACCCACCAAGCACGGGGAGAACATGCAAACTCCATGCACACAGAGACGGGAATCGAGCCTGGCCGGGGAATCGAACCCAGACCCTGGAGGTGCAAGGCGACAGTGCTAACCACTACACCACCGCGCCGCCTCGTCAGCATAACAATGAAAACTAATACCATGCTTACGGATTATGTTGCCCAGAGGAAGCATGTAAAGGGAAAAAAGCAGTGGGCCTAAAACTGAACCCTGCGGAACGCCAAACTCCACTAGAGAACATGCAGAATAATCACCATTTAAGTCTACATACTGATAACGATCGGTCAAATAGGATCTGAGCCAGGAGAGGGCTGTACCCTTAATTCCTACTACATTTTCTAATCTGTGAAGAAGAATAGCATGATCAATAGTGTCAAAAGCTGCACTGAGGTCGAGTAATACAAGCATAGTTACACAACCCTGATCAGAGGCCAATAGGAGGTCATTTACTACTTTAACGAGTGCTGTTTCTGTGCTGTGATGAGGCCTAAATCCTGACTGATACAGTTCATGTATGCCATTTCTATGTAGATATGAGCATAGCTGCTCCGCTACTATCTTTTCCAGAATCTTAGAGATAAAGGGGAGGTTTGATATTGGCCTGTAATTGGACAGCTGACAGGGGTCGAGGTCAGGTTTCTTAATTATTGGTTTAATAACTGCTACTTTAAAAGATTTTGGAACATAACCAATGCTGAGTGAGGAATTAATTATTCTCAACAGCGGTTCTGTTATTACTGGTACTATCTGTTTAAGAAAATGTGTCGGTATAGGATCTAATATACAGGTTGATGAATTTGCAGAAGAGATGAGTGAAATTAGTTCATTCTCTTCAAGAGGAGTAAAGTATTCTAGGTCTGAATCTGACATGGCTAGGTTAACATCTGTATCAATTACATTGTTTGGTTTCAAAGCCACAGTTTTGTGCCTGATATTTACAATTTTATTATTATTATTGGTCTTATTTCTGGTTAATTTGGCTACGGTATTAAATAAAAATCTAGGATTATTTTTATTTTCTTCTATAAGAGTGGAGAGATACGTTGATCTAGCTACACTAAGAGCTTTCCTATAGTTCAGGATGCTCTCTTTCCATGCTATTTGAAATACCAATAATTTAGTTTGACGCCATTTACGCTCTAATTTCCGAGCAGTCTGTTTTAAAGTGCGCGTGTGATCGTTATACCAGGGAGCGAGGTTCTTATCTCTAATAATTTTTCTTTTAGCTGGAGCTACATTATCTAAGGTACAACGAAGTGTCGACTCTAAATATTCAGTCGCCTGATCAAGTTCTGTGGGGTCAGACGGTGGCCTAATCGAAGTTGGTAACTGTGGGAGATTACTGATAAAACTCTGTGTGGTAGTTGATGTGAATGTATGTTTAATACGGTAGCGCGGTGCTGTGCGTACATTATCACTGTGACACACTTGAATGGAGACAAGATAGTGATCTGAGATAATTTCAGACAGTGGAATTGTGAATACATTTCTTATACTTAATCCGAAGAATATTACTAAATCTAAAGTGTGACCTGCTTTATGAGTGGGTCCTACTACACACTGATTTACGCCTACGGAGTCCAGTATGGATATAAATGCTGTTCTCAGAGGGTCTTCTGGATTCTCAAAATGAATGTTAAAATCTCCAGCAATTAACACTTTGTCTACAGAAACGACCAGGTCTGAGATGAAATCCGCAAATTCACTAAGAAATTCAGAATACGGCCCTGGAGGTCTGTAAATTATAATTAGTGGAATTGACTGAGCTGATTTAATATACTTAAATAGACTTATGTTACTATAGAGAATTTCAAATGAGTTAAATTTGTGTCCGTTTTTGTACGATAGACAGATTATCATTATGAATAGCTGCGACGCCTCCTCCTCTACCAGTTAACCGAGGCTGGTGTATGTAGCTGTATCCAGGAGGACTAGCTTCATTTAGAGCTACATACTCATCCTGTTTAACCCACGTTTCAGTTAAACAGAGTATATCAAACGCCTGATCTGTGATAATTTCATTAACAATAACTGCTTTTGATGCGAGAGATCTAATATTTAACAATCCTAGCTTCAGATCAGAGGTGCCGGCTGCGCATTCAGTATGATCTGAGTTTGTGGTCTTTATGTTAATTAAATTATTGAAACAGACTTTCTGGGTCTTTCTACATTTTTGCTTAGATCGGGGAACAGACACAGTCTCAATATGGTGAACCCTGAGTGACGACTCTATGCAGCTAGCAGACGGTTGGTTTAGCCTGTCTGTCTGCTCCCTGGCCTGGGCTCTGGATTGTCACAGATTAACTAGACCTCTACTGAGACTATGAGCTATACTACAGGAAATGAGAGCAGCACCTTCCCGAGTGGGATGGACACCGTCCCGCCCTAACAGGCCAGCTTTGCCCTCAAAGGTCTTCCAATTATCTATGTAGCCCACATTATTTTTGTAGCACCACCTGGACATCCAGCGGTTCAGCGACCATAACCTGCTGTAAGCTATGTCGCCACGTCTCATTGGGATGGGACCAGAGCATATTACTTCATCGGACATCGCCTTCGCTAATTTAAACACCTCTGTAAAGTTACTCTTACTAACCTCTGACTGACGAAGGCGTATATCATTAGCTCCAGCATGTACCACTATCTTAGAGAACCTGTGCTGTCCTAGAGCCCTAAGATTACCTGCTATGTCCGGTGCTCTGGCCCCCCGGGATACACCTAACCACTGCCGCTGGCGCCCCTAAAGGTCTAGCTAATGTCACGTGTCTCAGTATAGAGTCTCCTATAACCAGAGCTCTTTCAGGTTTCTCAGCGGGTGCAGCACTGAGGAGAGCAAACCTGTTGGACACGTGACGCGCAGAGGAGGTGTGCTCCGGTGGGCTAGCCTTAGCATTAGCTTTGGCTGAACGAGTATGCCGCCGAGTCGTCACCCACTCGCCCCGCTGTGAGGGCTCTAATGCCGGAGTCGGGGGCTGATTATCTCCGCCTGTGGCACCCAGACTGTCCGCTACAGGAATAACGCTGCTCTCACACTGTCTAACCCTCTCTAAAGTCTGGATGCGCTCCTCTAACGCTGAAATCTTCTCCGTCAGAGTGCTCACTAACACACACCTATCACAAATAAAGTTATCACTAATGACGGAGGAAGAATGTCTAAACATCCTGCACTCTACACACTGAACAAGCTGAACGGTAGACATGATAACGTACCTCTGTGTCGGAATTTTAGTTGTTTGGAGATGAGGAAACTCGCGCGTTGCGTAACTTTCGCGGCAACGATACGAAAACAGGAAGCTACCCTACATACACACTCCATGAACTGTCTGATCCAGTGTCTGAAGGTCCTGCCAACTGACCAACCACAGACCTATAGTACCAACCCACCTCTAACAACCTACTGACCCACTGGTTGCCTTCCACTGACTTACCCACTATTTAACCATTCTACTCTCCAACCCTCTTGACTAACACCCAAGCTAGTAAATGTCCAACCTAACAATTATTGACCCACAGACTGAGAAACTTACCAGCTGCCCAACCCACAGAGTCTGACATAACACTATGTCCAGTGCTAACACTATTTTCATGTGCATTATCGCGTCTAGACAAACTTTTACCTTAACTTTTACCTGGGGGGGGGGGGTTAATTCACATGCCGATGGACTGAAATACACTAAGTTAGATAAAGTTAGTATTAAACAAAGGAATGTTAGCCACATGCTTATCACTAAGATGCTTAGCTGAATGGTGTTTTGTATTTAGGCTGACAATAGTTTAGAAGTCAGGAAAGGAATATTTTTATTTTACTTATTTTATAACAGTCAATAAATTCACAACAACAACCTTAATTACCTAAACATGATTAAATTTGTTTTTATCAATCTATAATCATACATAACACTTTCAAGATGTGTCCCTACTTCTAATGTGAACACAAAATTATGCTAACCTTTATGCCATTTATGCTAGCTCAAGTAGATTTAGAGAAAGCGTATGACAGGGTGCCAAGAGAGGAGCTGTGGACGTCTGTAGTATGTCTGGAGTATGAGGAAGTCTGGAGTGGCAGAGAAGTATGTTACAGTGGTGCAGGACATGTATGAGAGCTGTAAGACAGTGATAAGGTGGGCTATACAGTAGGTGTGACAAAAAAAATTCAAGGTGGAGGTGAGTCTGCATCAAGGATCGGTTCTGAGCCCCTTCCTGTTTGCTCTGGTGATGGACAGGATGACAGATGAGGTTAGACGGGGGTCTCCATGGACTATGATGTTTGCAGATGACATTGTGCTTTGTAGCGAGAGCAGGGAACAGGTGGAGAAAAATCTAGAGCGGTGGAGGTACTCTCTGGAAAGCAGAGGAATGAAGGTTAGCTGTAGCAAGACAAAATATGTGTGAAAAGAAAAGAAAAATGTGTGTGAATGAGAGGAACCCAAGAGGAATGGTGAGGATACAGGGAGCAGAGGTAAAGAAGGTGCAGGACTTTAAGTACTTAGGGTCAACGGTCCAGAGCAACGGAGAGTGTGGAAAGGAGGTGAAGAGACGAGTACAGGCAGGTTGGAATGGGTGGAGAAAAGTGTCAGGTGTGTTGTGCGATAAAAGAGTATCAGCAAGAATGAAAGGAAAGGTGTACAGGACAGTGGTGAGACCAGCGATGCTCTATGGCTTAGAGACAGTGGCACTGAAGAAAAGACAGGAGGCAGAGTTGGAGGTAGCAGAGCTGAAGATGTTGAGGTTCTCTTTGGGAGTGACAAGGATGGACAGGATCAAGAATGAGTTCCTCAGAGGGACAACCCATGTGAGATGTTTTGGAGATAAAGTCAGAGAGGCCAGATTGAACAGCCGAAAGACAAAGAAGAAGAAGTTAGCTCATGATAGCATCAACCAGAGTTTCAGCTCAACAAGAACTCTACATAGAACTCAACTGATTGGACTTGCTATGTTTCCTTCACTACCACATTGAACATTCGCATATTAGCAAATTGCAGAGGACCGAAGGACTGAAATACACAAACGTGACTGTCTGCATGTTCTGGTTGATGTTTGCTTACAAACTGACTACTTTTGCACTTTAAAGATGGACAACATCACCATTATTCTATTCACTGCTGCTGTCTGCACATTGCACACTCCACACACACTTAATAAAGTTTATTTATGCAGTTCTTACATTTTTACAGTCTTACATTTTATATACTTTACATATTTCTACTTTATATTTATTTTATTGTAACAGAAAGATAGTATATTTTATATACATTTATTTAATAAATACCTCTTGGCATTTATACCTCCTTACTTTATTTTCTTTTCAAGGTCACAAACAGTCGTATAATCCTTTCACTGTGTATCATACTGTGTATCATACTGTGTATCATACTGTGTATCATACTGTGTATGGTTGTATATTTGACAAATAAAATTTTTACTTTGATAGCAAATCTGGCTTTTGATTAGAATTCACATAGCAAAGCTAACTAGCGTTTTATCCTTTGGTGTTATTCATATTGACAGTTGCTGGTGTTGTGGTCATGGATGTACCGTGTGTGTGTGTGTGTGTGTGTGTGTGTGTGTGTGTGTACTTAGTTTCTGTGTGTACTAGCCAAACTATGCTGCTTATGCATTTCCATTAGCACCAGCTAAACTCTTAAAGGCAGCGGGAACAGACAGTAAATAAAAGGAGGGAACGCTCGATGACGGAACGTTGGAGATTTGATATTTCTCTCAGTTTGTAAAATGCCACAGTGCTGGCGGATGTCGACGCGTGTACACTGACACTCATTTGAATGGAGAGAGATTTCCTGCTCATGTGAACATTTCCTTCACGCGGTATCCCTTCAGTGTGCCAATGGCTAACGTTATACTGTTTGTGTTTATGCTTAACATCACCTACAGTAGGTTTTGGGTTCCCTTTGTGCCACAGGGGCAGCTCTGCCCCCCAGGGTGTGGCTCCCCTCCTCTAGCACCAGGACTTTGTTCTTCTGTGTGTGTTAGGGTGGGGCCTCTGTGGATCAGAGTGGGATTAGACTGGGATGTGGGGAGGTTGGAGGTTGGGTCGGGGCCCTTGGGCTCTTTGCCTGCTGGACCCTTTGCACGGTGGGTTGTGGTGCACTGGGTGTTCTGGTGCCTTTCTATCTTGGCTAGCAATGACTTATTTCAGTGATTTGTGAAATGTGTGGAATTGGACACGATGGGCTGGCCTTCAGTCCCTGTGAACATGGGTCAGGTACCCGGGATCCTGCCACCAGCTTACTGGGGTATAAGTTTTGTTTAATTAATCTTATTCAGTTCACCTGCTGGTGGTGTTAATGTTATGGCTCTATCTATCTATCTATCTATCTATCTATCTATCTATCTATCTATCTATCTATCTATCTATCTATCTATCTGTCTGTGCATTTCCTTAAAAACAGATACAAATAAAGTATTTACTAATTGATTGATTGATGATTGATCAACTTATCAATTAAATTCTCTCTTTGTTTCTATCTATTGGTATATCCAAGTAAACAAACATATCTATTTAGCTTTTGATTTTAATTATGAATAAACATAAAATTTACAACATTTGTTATTTGTTGGCCACCAGAGGGCGACACTCACCCAGGCTTTCACATTTCAGAAACTTGGCTCTTGTAAAAAAAAATGCAAAAGAGAATTGTTATTTATTGAGTTTGACATTCATATAATTCTCATAAAATTGCATATTTATATCCCTCAAATGGACTTAAATTAAAGATTTAAATTGCTAAGGCTATAAAACATGCAGGGAGTAAAAAACAAAACAAAACAAAAGCAACAACAAAAAAAGAAAACAAACAGCTGGAGTCCAGGATTCAACACACCGCACCTTAAAATGATGATGAAATAAAAATAAATGTACGTGTGAATAACATTAAACCTCACAGAGTGACGAGTGCAGGACTGGCAAGTGTGTTTGTATCATCAAGTGTCTCGTTATGCAGATTCAGGTTCATATTCCCAGTTTTTCAGGAAAAGGGGTGGAGCTTCTGGGTTAGTGTTTGTTTCTTATCGGCAAAAGCCGGCTGGACTCTCGCTGGGTTTCTAAACCTGACGTATCATTTAGTGCCATGATTACAGTCTCGCAATGCTTGTGGTCGCTCTCCTGGGTCTGATCCGTGACGTCGGACACTAATAATCCTCAATCAAAACACACATTTATTATACTTACACAATATTCATAAAGAAATCACAATATCTGTCTGTCTATATTATTAACCTCATCATTAACCTGCTTACTAATGAGGCTTACTACACCAGCTATTTGTTCTCCATGTTTATTTTCTCTGCACCCTGATTGGCTGAGACTTTTAAAACGCCAAACAGTGCAGTGCAAATACACTGCACCGCGATTTGGGATTTTAAATATTGTGAATATTGTCAAATATATTTAACATTAAATATTCTAATATCACAGTCAACCAATTATTAGATAATTAACCCAATTTTTAGACATTTGACTAATTTCAAAATTGAGTATGAGTTAATATGCAGGGAATTTTGTTAAACGTTCCAATAATCATTAATGACACTAACTGTGTGTCTCAGCGTGGGTGAGAGTAGGTCTGTACGGTCCGCAGTACTGAGGAGAGAGCAGCTGCCTGACAAAACCCACATTCACACCCAGACACAGAAGCACTTTCAGTAAGAACACACACCTGATAACGTTATGTAACGTCTTAAACAACACGCCGTCTCTGAACTAATCACTTCTAAGTCGTTCTGAATCGCCTCTGAACCGTCCGTGTCGTTCTGTTCACGGCTAACGCTTAGCGACAAAGCTAACTAGCGTCTAACACAAGGCTGAATCCCAAATCCCTCTCTAACCCCTGATCAAGGGCACTACTTGGAGTGTGGAACTAGGGATTGTACACCCTACATAGTGCACTAGCGTTCCCATTTAACACTATTTGGGATTCGACCCAGAACCTGGAAGTTACCGGTGCTGATATTCTAAAGTGTAATAAGTGGAAATATAAAATTATATAGGTATTCAGGGACAGGCACTAAAATGGTTTAGATCTTACCTGTCTGATCGCTACCATTTTGTAGATCTAAATGGAGAACCGTCTGGTATAATGCCAGTGAAATATGGGGTCCCACAAGGGTCAGTTTTAGGACCTCTGTTGTTCTCAATATACATGCTTCCCTTGGGTAACATCATTAGAAGACATGGGATTAGTTTCCATTGTTATGCTGATGATACCCAATTATATATCTCAACTAAACCAGACGAAATACCTAAGTTGTCTAGATTAACTGAGTGTGTCCAGGACATAAAAGATTGGATGACCAATAACTTTCTTTTATTAAATTCAGATAAGACAGAGATATTACTTATTGGCCCAAAAACCAGCACACAACAGCTTTCACAATTCAGCTTGCGCTTAGAAGGATGTACTGTTATTACCAGCTCAGCAGTAAAAGATCTGGGAGTAATATTAGACAGTAACTTGTCTTTGAAAATCACATTTCAAATATCACAAAAACAGCCTTTTTCCATCTTCGAAATATTGCTAAACTTAGGAACATCTTATCCGTATCTGATGCAGAAAAACTAGTTCATGCATTCATGACCTCCAGACTGGACTATTGTAATGCATTACTAGGTGGTTGTCCTGCATCCTCAATAAACAAGCTTCAGTTAATCCAAAATGCAGCTGCCAGGGTTCTCACTAGATCCAGAAAATATGATCATATAACCCCAATATTATCATCCCTGCACTGGCTACCTGTTCAGTTTAGAATAAATTACAAAATAGTATTACTTACATACAAGGCCTTAAATGGTTTAGCTCCCACATACCTAACCAGTCTTCTGATACGCTACAATCCACCACGCGCCTTAAGATCACAAAGCTCCGGACTTCTGGTAGTTCCCAGAATTTCAAAATCTACAAAAGGGGGTAGGGCTTTTTCATATTTAGCTCCAAAGCTTTGGAATAGCCTTCCAGACAGTGTTCGGGAGCAGACACGGTTTCTCAGTTCAAAAGTAGACTCAAGACGCATCTTTTTAATCTGGCATACACATAACTCATCCCAGTACTCATACTCCAGTACACCTATACCGAATGGCAACTACGCTAATTCTCCCCATCTGTTCTGTATTTCTCTACCCATCCCGAGGCATCGGGAGATTTTGCCAGCTTCAGTAGACAAAGGCCGACCCTGCGAGGTTCCTGAGGCATCCAGAGAAGGACCAGCTCCAACTGGATTCAGCTTTATGATGGTTGGAGCTACACATGCTGCTCCTGTGCTTCCAGTGATCCAGACCTCATCTGCCCTCTGCACCTACCGACTCGTCCCTATGCTGAACTGGTCTTCATGACAAATTTAAATAATTTCTGTCATATTGAATTTCACCTGCACAACACACAAGATGTTATATCATTTCTATCTGTTATCGCCCAAATGAGGATGGGTTTTTAATTTTTGTGAAGCTGCTTTGAGACAATGACCATTGTTAAAAGCGCTATATAAATAAAATTGAATTGAATTGAATTGAATAAAGTAAATCTAATAAGTTTCTCAGGACTGTCCACCACCTCCATGGTTTATTCTCCTCAATAGTACCAGAAAGAATTTAAACCTACTTTCACTGCTGTTAATTACACTAACTGTCTCTTGGTAACTATTGGTTACCAGCTCCACCAGTCACGGTATGGTGTGGGGGCGGAACAAAATAACTGGTTAAATAGAAAACAAACAAAACATAATCTGTTGATATTAAATTATGTTTGTGGAACTGTTGTATAAAAGCGATATCACACTCGAGGTTGTGCTGTTGTGGTAAATATCAGCACGGTTGTGATATCTTCAGCACTACTCGGGACACTTGTAGCTGATATTCAGTACAACAGCACCGCTGATATTGATGAATTATATTCATGATTTTTGCCCTTCCAATCATAGCCATTTTTTTGCTGTTTCATGATCTTAATTCATAATCAAATAATTATTTTTACAATGTGTA